>JAIOTZ010001217.1:0-37277 GCA_023374045.1 Limonium bicolor | reverse complement strand
CAAACCTTGGTATGTTGGTTAAACACTAAAACATGATATATTAAGACTAAAAAGAGTCTTAGAAACCTTACTAAACAAATTTAAACAAAAGGAAACACAAATGTGCTTTAAAGTCAATAAGAGCTAAAATGTGCTCTAAGCTTGGGATAAACTTGAGTAAGGCCTAATGAGCTTACCAAGACTCATTTATATACTAATGAACATATTAAACCAATTACCAAAGAAAACCAAGCTTGAAAACAAGTTAAAACACAAAATGTGCTTTAAGAAGTCTTAAAGCACGTTTTTGAAAAATTGTCTTGTAAATGAGTTTTGAATGGCTAAATGTCCATCATTACTCTTAAATATATATGTGTACTATATAGTATCACATTTGGGTGGCTATATTAGTGGGAAATCAAAAATTTCACTTCTATGTGCCTTGTATAGGTGAATAGTACTTTTTATAAGCTATTTGTAACATATGTTGTATTAAGTAATTAAATTGACAAACAAAGACTAAAATGCCCTTATACTAATAAAGGGGGCCGGTTTTTATAAGTGTGGTGACTCACCACTCTCTAGTTAAGGTAATAAGTAATTAAAGCAAACTAAGTAAAACTACTTTTTACTTTATAACATAAATATCTTCTAAAAGCAACTTCTATCTTCATTCTCATTTCTTTCCTTCATTCCCACGGTTTGCAAACACTCTCTTTTCCTTCTTCCTTGTTCTCTCACGGTAATACCACTATCACCATTAGAGCTCCACCTTTGACCACTTGCTAAATCTAGCTCACTTGTCCAAATCAAAAAAATACCACCAATCTCTTCCTCTCATCAAGCTCTTCATTCCTATCTCTCAAAACTCCTAGAGCTCCATTTCGGTGCCAAGGTGTTCCACCATTGAAGGAGCTTGAGCTTGGATTTCTACATATTATTACTCTCCTTTACTTCTAGGTAAGGAATCTCAAACAAAAATCAAGTTTCCTCTTGTTTTTGTCATGTCCGAAAATACACATTGATATAGCTCATTGTGTGACTTTGTTCTAGCTTCATTTCAACTCTTCATGGACTAGGTGGAGTCCTCTCTTGTTGTATATCCAAACTCTCTTCAAAGAACAAGGTAAAACAACTACAATGTTTTTGAAACAATGTCAAATTAGGGTTTACAATGAGATGAAGCCTATAGCTTGAATACTCATTATTAAGTTGGTATATTGTTTAGAACTTGTCAAGGAATCAAGTACTCTATTGGTTTTCTAAAGGAAACAAGAAAGGAGTTATCTTGCAAAAGAGGTAAATCTACTAACCTAATGCTATTTTAATGCCTTAGGAGAAATGAGCTTATAATGCTTATTAAAACTATCTAAAGAGCCAATGGGGAATGACTTAGTGAAGTGTTCTTAAGAGACTAGTAAAGGGCATATGTGTATGTTGAGTGTATTTGCAGGTTAAAGGCATATATATTGTGGAAATTCAGTGTTTATGATTTAAGCACTTTAAGGGCCTAAGAGCCATGCATTTTAAGGGCCTAAGTGCCATGCAAACTATATTGTGCACTATGTTGTAATGTGGTGTAAATTTGGTGAAATTATGTATGTGAGTGTTCTTGATGATTTTAGATGATCTTGTGTGTTTAAAGGAGAAGGTAAAGTGTTTGGGCTTAGTAATGTTCTAAGGGAACCCATGTCAAAATTTAGGTAAGAAGCAAGAAGTTTTAAGTGTTTACATAGGTTTGGTGAGTTAGAAAGTGTAGGAGATGAATAAGAAGTTTAAGATGTTCTTAAGGAATTTTGTGAACTAGGAGACATACTATAGTGTAATAAGGACTTAGGCATGATCTTGAGATTTAAGTAGGTACCAAAGTCACTTTGGGACTTAGGTAAATACCTAGGCAAACTTTGGTAAAATAAGGAGAAGTGTACACTAGGAAAAGAGTTTCAAGAAGGAGATAAGGAATTAGTGTGAGAGATGATGCTTGGGAGATGATGTTAAGTTAAGGAGAAAGCATTTTGGGATAGTAGTTACCATAGGTGAGAAACACCATCTAGGAACCTAGTATAAAATAACATAAGTGTTAAGGAATTTTTACAAGGAAATAAGTAAATGTTTTAAGGAATTAGAAAATGAGTTTCATGGATGTTGTATGTGGATGTAAGGTTACCAAATGTTGCTAGGAAGCATTAAGAGGCCTTAGGAGAAGTTTGGTGAAGAATTGGCAAGTTTAGGTAAGTTTAGTAGGCGACCGACCCAGGGGCCGACCCAGTTTGTGGGTCGGTCGAGTCTCTGTAAAATGTTAGGAAGATGTTCGGTGACGGTCCGACCCAGAAGGGTGGGTCGGACATGGGTCGGTCGAGCCTCTGTAAAATGTAAGGAAAATGTTCGCACATGGACCGACCCAGAATGGTGGGTCGGACATGGGTCGGTCAAGGTAAAGTTTTTCAGACCCGAAGACCACTGGGAGGGTCCGACCCAGTTGTGGGTCGGACGGTGGGTCGGTCGGACCAAAACATGTAAAAAAAAAAAACAGAAAAGAATGTGACTTATGTAGTTAACCTAGGGTAAGATAGGCATTAAAGCATGTCATACAAGCATGTTGAATATATAGTAAGTGTGAAGTTAAATAATTAATTAACCGACCTTACTAATGTGTATAGGATTCTCTCAAGGTGGGAACGAAACAAGGCAAGGACCAAGGTATGGTTTTCTTGCAGTCTGTTGCCTAACGGTTTACACCGGCTTGGGTGTTGTTTGTTTTCTGAGTGTTTACAACCTTATAAGATTAAGGCATGAAAAGAGTTTACAGCTGTTATAATATTATGATGTTGTGTTATTATGACTCCTTTCCCCTTGGTGTGTCTAACAAGACCTGAATGTTGCTTGTATGTGACTTGACAAATGTTGTGTGTTACTAACAAGTGCTAATCGGGGGGAGTGAGGAGTCCGGTAGTTCCGGCCACGCGTGTGATGGATGGGGGTCGTTATCATATCCAGTTCGGCTCCCTAGGTGTATGTTTAGGTGGTATTCCAATTTGGTTTCAACCTTCCCTTAGCTTATCCAAAGCTAGTTTACTGACTCACGTCGGGCCATAGGGGCATACTGTGTTGTTTGGTGTGCTTGGGATCACTATATCCGACACACCTTGGGTTTAAGTCAACCGTTCAAATAACAGGATGGTGATGAGGTAATTAACGAGCTTGGGTGAGATTGGCAACAATCTCTATGCTCATGGTATGTACTAACTGTGGTGGAAGGATCTTCATGTGAACCGTTCTTGTGGTGATATGTATTGATGATGTGATGCTATGCAATTTCCCTTGCTATGCTATGGTATATGTGTATATATATGTTGGTTGTTCTAAAATGAATGCCATGTTATTATGACAATTGGTTGCGCGTATCCCGTTAGTCGATGGGCTGCGCGTTAGCCATACCAGCAAAGGTGCTGACCCCCTCGGGGGCCCCATATTTTATTTGATTGCAGGATGAGGATCGAAGAGGCTGAGTGGCTCTAGGTCCTAGGCGGTAGATATACTTTTGGTTAAGTAGGTTGTTGAGCCCGGGATGCGCCTGTGCTCCCGAGGCGTGCATGTTGATACCTTGTTATACAGTTATGGATGATTATGGTTTGGAGGTGATTGTAAATTAAATACTCGGTATTGTCGGTTATGTATATATATGGATGTTAGTTACTATGCTCGGGAGTCTGATCATCAGACCGATACGTTGTTATTTATTCTGCCTAGTTAACCACGTGGGTGGTTAACGGCGTTGTAACACCAATTTGTTAGTTGTTGTTAGTTGGTCATTTCCGCTGCGACTGTATTTATTGTTAGGCGCGTAGTAGGGGTGTTACAAAAAGTGGTATCAGAGCGAAGTATCGCTCTGATGACTAGAATACCGAGCTTAGGAATATACCGAGTTAGGAAACCTAACTACAAATACCTAAGTGAACATGTTTGGAAAGGTTAACCACTAACTAAGTGTGGAGATACCTTATTATCGGGAAGCGTTACAAACGATGGACCGATAAGTGTGCAGGCATAATGCTAATGAGATGTTCATATAAATACAGATGGCAGGTAGACCACGAGGTCGAGGCCGCGGGCGCGGTACTGGAGATTGGGTAACCAGGGCGATGATACTACGGCCCAGACTATGGCTGAGGCAGTTGCAGCCGCCGTAGCCCAGTTGGTACCCGATCTAGTTGCTGCTATTCAGCAAGGGCAACAGCCCGGAGTTCAGCCACCACCACCACCGCCACGTGAGACCAATTGGGTCAAGGCGTTGGCTGATCTTAGGCCGCCTTCATTCAGTGGGGAGACCGATCCCCGTAAGCTCGAGGCGTACATCTCCGAGATGGAGACCGCCTTCGAAACCCTAGCACCACCTGAGCAGATCAAGGTGCGACTTGCTGCTTATTACTTAAAGGGCTCGGCACAAAACTGGTGGAAGCTTGTGCGCGAGGGAAGGGTTGCTGACCCGACTTTTCAGTGGAGGGAGTACACGGCTCTGCTGCGAGCCAAATACTACCCTATACATGTGCAAGAGGCCAAGCGCCTGGAGTTGGACAACCTGAGGCAAGGGGATAGGATGACGGTAGATGAGTACTACTCAGCCTTCATCGGACTTATCCACCTGCTACCGGATCTGGGTTACTCAGACCGGATCCTTGTGAACCGTTTCTACAACGGACTGAACTATCGCCTACGCTACGGCATGGGGCCTACTGGATATACCACCTTGCAGGTAAAGGAATTACAGTGTAATGTGAATGAGTGTGTACGGTGTGTTATGTGATGTGAGTTATTTGGCGGGGCATAACTGACACCCTAAATATAGGAGTGCTATCATGCCGCTGCTATTGTGGAGATCACCGTCCGTCTGAGGGACGAGGAGAATGCGCTTAAGCGCAAGGCTCAGAACGAGGGCCAAGGCACGCAAGGGCAGTGGGGAGGGAAGAAGAAGAAGCAGTACTCCCAGTCCCAGAAAGGACAGCAACAAGGTGACAAGGGCCAGGCCCAGACCACCACTGCTGATGAGCCTCTGCAGCTCACCTATGCGTATGCGGCCAAGCCCCTACGTTCTTACCCACCTAAGGCTGGCACGGGTTCTAGGTCGGAGCGCCACTTCTACTGTAAGTGGTGCAGTGGAGACCACCCCGGCAAAGACTGCAAGGGGAATGATGTGAGGTGCCGCCACTGCCAGAAGATGGGGCACCGTGAGTTTGAGTGTTGGACGAACCCCAACAGCAGGAACTACAAGCCAAAGTGGAAGGGTAAGGCCACAGCGACCACCGATGGCCAGAAGACGGCAAACCAGCCACCCCCAGATCAGAGGTACACAGAGTCCCAGAAAGGGAAGGGGTCGGGGTCCAACAAGGCCACCCTGAATGTGGTGGACCGGTCTGAGGCGCCAGGGCCCTCTTCTAGACCAGGTACCGCCTAAGTTGTTGAATGTAAAAAGTGATTGCTTACCGCATTTCATGCATGAGTGTTAACAAGTCTAAGGGTATAAACATATAAGTAAAGAGTTAGAACATAATGTGGAAAACACCTAAATTAGGCAATTTGAAACTTAGGAACCTTCAATATCTGCTATCCAATCCCACCCGCACCAAACCCTGAAGAAACCGCCATCAACATCACCGACTTTCCATTGGAGCAATGTCAGGTTATCCAGCCAGGTATGATACTCTTAAATGGATACCTGACACCGGAAGCACAAATCCACATCATCAGACGATGCGACGAACTTGGAGCAAAACCAGGAGGGTTCTACACACCCGAATACCCGAACGGAGCAAGGATGCAATTGAAGATGATGTGCATGGGTAAGGACTGGAACCCTTATACCAAGTCATATCAAGAAGTTCGAGCTGAAGATGGAGCAACAGTAGCAAGCATACCAGAGGAGTTCCACGCGGTTGTTAACCACGCCGTGGGAATTGCTCAGCAAGTTGAGACGGAATCAATTCCAAGTGTAAAGGCAGATCTATGCATTGTAAACTTCTACCAGAAAGGTGGACGTTGGGTATGCACCAAGACAAGGACGAGTCACCCGAGTCTCTAAGTAAGGGAGTACCCGTGGTGTCTTGGTCCATTGGTGATACCGCTGTGTTTATATATGGCGAGCAGAAGCGTGCTGATCTCGCAAAGAAGCTACTTCTGAAATCGGGAGATGTGTTAATCATGGGTGGGCAATCAAGGATGCTATACCATGGCATCAGAAAGATCAAACTGAATACCGCACCGTCGGCAGTGATCAATGCCACACACATGAAACCTGGACGTTTAAATTTGACTTTCAGGCAGTTTTGAGCCTTGTGTAATCATGTATTGTATTAAGCCAGTGGTTTGACAAAGGAGCTATGTCTAGCGATGTCTACAATGTAACCAATTTATGGTGTAAAGACTGTGTTAATGAATAAAGGAATGTTGTTTTGGAGTGTATCAACGTGTTGTTACCCAATACTTATTAGTTTGCCAATGAATTAGGCTGTGCACTCGGAACGGGAGGTATACTGAGTGTCTGCAATAAGGCAGAAGCCGGCAAGAGCGGCACAATCCTCACCGGTACCTTTCCAGTGAATGGCGTGGATGCATCGATCTTGTTCGACTCTGGAGCCTCACACATTTATTTCGCTATCATTTGCGAAGAGGCTGGGGTTAGACGGTGAAGAGATGCCAGACTTCGTGGTCACTCTCCCGTCGAAAGAGCAGATCAGATGTACCCGCTACTACCGAGATGCTATTGTTCGAATCATGGATGAGGAGTTTCCGATCGACTTGATAGAGTTCGACGGACTGGGTTTTGATGTGATGTCGGGATGAACTGGTTGGAGCGGTACAAGGGCAGAATCCTATGTGCCGAGCATCGACTGCTTCTTAGGAGTCCATCTGGGGTTACTATATCTTACCGCCAGAGGCCCAGGGAGCCTTCGACACAGATCATCACCGCCATGGCCATGTACCGTGAGTTGCGACGGGGAAATGATGTATACCTCTGCTATGTCCAGGACATAGAGAGAGACCCTGAGTTTAGCCCAGATGTGCCGGTAGTGTCGGAGTTTCCTGATGTATTTCCTAAGGAACTGCCGGGCATGCCGCCAGCACGAGAGGTTGAGTTCGAGATTGACTGATTCCGGGCACCGGACCCATTGCGAAAGCGCCTTACCGTATGGCTCCAGCTGAGATGACAGAGCTCAAGGAGCAGCTGCGAGACCTACTCGACAAGGGCTTTATCCGCCCTAGTGTGTCACCATGGGGAGCGCCGGTCCTCTTCGTGAAGAAGAAGGACGGTAGCCTCCGCCTATGTATTGATTATCGGGAGCTGAATGCTGTTACGGTGAAGAACCGTTACCCCTTACCACGCATCGACGATCTATTTGATCAGCTTAGGGGAGCATCAGTATTCTCCAAGATAGACCTACGTTCCGGATATCACCAGATTGCCATCCGTGACAGTGATGTCGAAAAGACAGCCTTCAGAACTAGGTATGGGCACTATGAGTTCACCGTTATGCCGTTTGGCTTATCAAATGCACCAGCAAAGTTCATGGACTTAATGAACCGTTTGTTCCAAGATCAGTTGGACAAATCAGTGGTAGTCTTCATCGATGACATTCTTGTGTATTCTAAATCGAAAGGTGAGCACGAAAGCCACCTGAGAGATGTGTTACAACTTTGAGGAGAAATCAGTTGTATGCTAAATTTTCTAAGTGTGAATTTTGGTTGAACCAAGTATCATTCCTTGGACATGTGATATCTGAGGCCGGGATCGCTGTTGATCCGGCAAAGATAGATGCAGTGCGCACCTGGCCTAGGCCGAAGACAGTTACCGACATCAGGAGCTTCCTCGGTCTGGCAGGTTACTATAGGAGATTTGTGAGGGACTTCTCCAGTGTCTCGAAGCCGATGACTTCCTTGATGAAGAAGGATGCACCATTCGAGTGGACAGTCGACTGTGAGAGGCTTTCACGAGTCTCAAGGATGCTCTGACATCTGCACCGGTTCTGACATTACCAGACGGTCCAGATGGTTTTGAGGTCTATTGCGACGCATCAGGCAGGGGTATGGGTTGTGTGTTGATGCAACACGGGAAGGTCGTGGCTTACGCCTCCCGACAGCTGAAGAAGCATGAGGAGAACTACCCTACCCACGACTTAGAATTGGGGGCCATTGTCTTCGCACTGAAGATATGGCGACATCACTGTATGGGTAAGTGTGACGATCTATTCTGACCACAAGAGCTTGAAATACTTGTTCACTCAGAAAGAGTTGAACATGAGGCAGAGAAGGTGGGTTGAATTCTTGAATGATTATGATATCGATTTACAGTATAAGGAGGGTAAGGCAAACGTGGTAGCTGACGCATTGAGTCGCCGAGCACACTCTCTCCATTCGCTAGTCTCTCATACTGGCTTGGTTGAAGAGGTGCGGAGTGCTCAAATGACGGATCAGTACATGTTGGAGGTTAGACAGAAGCTTATTGATGGCACATTCGAGGGGCAGAAGTACGACTTCAGACTCCACGATGATGACCTGATTAGGCTCAATGGCAGATTGTGTATACCCAGGGGTAGCGCTGAGCTGAAGGAGCGCATATTGAGTGAATCCCATTGTTCTACTACTTCGATTCACCCCGGAGCTTCAAAGATGTATAAAGGTATGAAAAGATATTCTGGTGGGCTGGAATGAAAAAGGATGTAAATGACTATGTGTTGAGGTGTCTCACTTGTCAGAAGGTCAAGTTTGAGCACCGACGGCCTGGTGGTATGGTGCAGCCAATGCCAGTGCCGGAGTGGAAGTTCCATGACATATCTATGGACTTCGTGGTGGGCTTCCGCCTACAAGGGGAGGTCTAAATATGATTTGGGTGGTAGTTGACCGACTGACCAAGGTGTCTCGATTCATTCCGATGAAGGACACCTGGAAAGTGGCAAAGTTGGCAGAATTATTCGATAAAGAGATTGTTAGACATCATGGTGTACCAAAGACGATAGTATCTGACAGAGATACCAGATTCCTATCCAGATATTGGAAGTCTACACGAGAGGCACTTGGTACTGAACTGAAATTGAGCACGGCGTTTCACCCACAGACCGATGGTCAGAGTGAGCGCACTATACAGACACTTGAGGATATGCTACGTGCATGTGCACTTGATTTTCAGACCAGCTGGATTGATAAGTTACATCTGATCGAGTTTAGCTACAACAACAGTTATCATGCATCGATCAAGATGTCTCCCTTCCAGGCATTGTACGGTAGACCATGCCGCACGCCATTATGCTGGGATGAGTCGAGTGAGACGGTCATTATAGGACCAGAGTATCTTGAGCAAGTTCAGGCAGAAGTTCGCCAGATCAGGGCTAATATGAAAGCAGCTCAGGATAGACAGAAGTCGTACGCAGATGTGCGCCGACGTGACCTGGAGTTCGCCGTGGGCGATCAGGTATTTTTGAGAGTATCCCCCATGAAGGGAGTATTCCGTTTTGGTCAGAAGGGCAAGTTGAGCCCGAAATATGTAGGTCCTTATGTTGTGACGGAGCGGATCGGCCCGGTAGCTTATAGACTTGATTTACCCGCCGAGCTGGGCAAGGTACATGATGTATTTCATGTGTCCCAGTTGAAGAAGTATATGTCTCATCCGTCTCATGTGCTTCAGCCTGAAAGGCTAACTTTAGAGCCGACCATGCGATCAGTGGAGACTCCGGTACGGATTCTGGACACTAAGACTCGAGACACTCGCCATAAGTCCGTGAGACTGGTGAAGGTCCTCTGGTCTAACCAGGACGTTGAGGAGGCCACTTGGGAGCTGGAAGAAAAGATGAAGGCGAAGCACCCGTCATTGTTTGCTTCTTAGTGTTTATATGTATAGGGTACGGGGCGTACCCCTTTTAAGGGGGGTAGAGCCGTTTCGGTTATGGTTGTGTACGATAAGTATAAGTATACATTGTCTGTGTATTTTGTGTCTGAATGGTATTATATGGTGAGGACCTTGAGTCCGTTGTGGTGTAAGAATGATGGTAAGGTTGGTAATGATGGTTGGAAGTATTGTTTTTATAAATGTTCCCCGTGTTCTAATAGTAAGATATGTGGGAAGTATGAACTTTGGGGACAAAGTTCTTTTAAGGGGGGTAGATTGAAATACCCCAAACCTTAGTATGTTGTTAAACCTAAACATGTATATTAAGACTAAAAAGAGTCTTAGAAACCTTAGTAAACAAATTTAAACAAAAGGAAACACAAATGTGCTTTAAAGTCAATAAGAGCTAAAATGTGCTCTAAGCTTGGGATAAACTTGAGTAAGGCCTAATGAGCTTACCAAGACTTCATTTATATACTAATGAACATATTAAACCAATTACCAAAGAACCAAGCTTGAAAACAGTTACAACAAAAAGGTGCTTGAAGAAGTCTTAAAGCACGTTTTTGAAAACTTGCGTAAATGATTTTGAATGGCTAAATGTCCATCATTACTCTTAAATAGATAGTGTACTATATAGTATCACATTTGGGTGGCTTATTAGTTGGGAAATCAAAAATTCACTTCTATGTGCCTTGTATAGGTGAATAGTACTTTTTATAAGCTAGTTTATAACATATGTTGTATTAAGTAATTAATTGACAACAAAGACTAAAATGCCCTTATCTAATAAAGGGGGCCGGTTTTTATAAGGTGTGACTCACCACTCTCTAGTTAGGTAATAAGTAATTAAAGCAAAGCAAATAGTAAAACTACTTTTTTTACTTTATAACATAAATATCTTCTAAAAGCACTTCTATCTTCATTCTCATTTCTTTCCTTTCATTCCCCATTGTTTTGCAAATACCTCTCTTCTTTCCTTCTTCCTTGTTCTCTCTCTCGGTAATACCACTATCACCATTAGAGCTCCACCTTTGACCACTTGCCACATAGCTCACTTGTCCAAATCAAGAATAAATACCACCAATCTCTTCCTCTCATCCAAGCTCTTCATCCTATCTTCTCAAACTCCTAGAGCTCCATTTCGGTGCCAAGGTGTTCCACCATTGAAGGAGCTTGAGCTTGGATTTCTACATATTATTACTCTCCTTTACTTCTAGGTAGGAATCTCAAACAAAAATCAAGTTTCCCTCTTGCTTTTGTCATGTCCGAAAATACACATTGATGTAGCTCATTGTGTGCTTGTTCTAGCTTCATTTCAACTCTTCATGGACTAGGTGGAGTCCTCTCTTGTTGTATATCCAAACTCTCTTCAAAAACAAGTAAAACAACTACAATTAATGTTTTTTGAAACATTCAAATTAGGTTTACAATGAGAATGAAGCCTATAGCTTGATACTCATTATTAAGTTGGTATATTGTTTTAGAACTTGTCAAGGAATCAAGTACTCTATTGGTTTCTAAAGGAAACAAGAAAGGAGTTATCTCAAAAGAGGTAAATCTACTAACCTAATGCTATTTTAATGCCTTAGGAGAAATGAGCTTATAATGCTTATTAAAACTATCTAAAGAGCAAATGGTGAATGACTTAGTGAAGTGTTCTTAATAGACTAGTAAAGGCCATATGTGTATGTGATTGTATTTGCAGGTTAAAGGCATATATATTGTGGCAATTTCAGTGTTTATGATTTAAGCACTTTAAGGGCCTAAGAGCCATGCATTTTAAGGGCCTAAGTGCCATGCAAACTATATTGTGCACTATGTTGTAATGTAGTGTAAATTTGGTGAAATTATGTATGTGAGTGTTCTTGATGATTTTGGATGTTCTTGTGTGTTTAAAGGAGAAGGTAAAGTGTTTAGGCTTAGTAATGTCTAAGGGAACCCATGTCAAAATTTAGGTAAGAAGCAAGAAGTTTTAAGTGTTTACATAGGTTTGGTGAGTTAGAAAGTGTAGGAGATGAATAAGAAGTTTAAGATGTTCTTAAGGAATTTTGGTGAACTAGGAGACATACTATAGTGTAATAAGGGCTTAGGCATGATCTTGAGATTTAAGTAGGTACCAAAGTCACTTTGGGACTTAGGTAAATACCTAGGCAAACTTTGGTAAAATAAGGAGAAGTGTACACTAGGAAAAGAGTTTCAAGAAGGAGATAAGGAATTAGTGTGAGAGATGATGCTTGGGAGATGATGTTAAGTTAAGGAGAAAGCATTTTGGGATAGTAGTTACCATAGGTGAGAAACACCATCTAGGAACCTAGTATAAAATAACATAAGTGTTAAGGAATTTTTACAAGGAAATAAGTAAATGTTTTAAGGAATTAGAAAATGAGTTTCATGGATGTTGTATGTGGATGTAAGGTTACCAAATGTTGCTAGGAAGCATTAAGAGGCCTTAGGAGAAGTTTGGTGAAGAATTGGCAAGTTTAGGTAAGTTTAGTAGGCGACCGACCCAGGGGCCGACCCAGTTTGTGGGTCGGTCGAGTCTCTGTAAAATGTTAGGAAGATGTTCGGTGACGGTCCGACCCAGAAGGGTGGGTCGGACATGGGTCGGTCGAGCCTCTGTAAAATGTAAGGAAAATGTTCGCACATGGACCGACCCAGAATGGTGGGTCGGACATGGGTCGGTCAAGGTAAAGTTTTTCAGACCCGAAGACCACTGGGAGGGTCCGACCCAGTTGTGGGTCGGACGGTGGGTCGGTCGGACCAAAACATTTAAAAAAAAAAAACAGAAAAGAATGTGACTTATGAAGGTAACCTAGGGTAAGGTAGGCATTAAAGCATGTCATACAAACATGTTGAATATATAGTAAGTGTGAAGTTAAATAATTAATTAACCGACCTTACTAATGTGTATAGGATTCTCTCAAGGTGGGAACGAAACAAGGCAAGGACCAAGGTATGGTTTTCTTGCAGTCTGTTGCCTAACGGTTTACACCGGCTTGGGTGTTGTTTGTTTTCTGAGTGTTTACAACCTTATAAGATTAAGGCATGAAAAGAGTTTACAGCTGTTATATATTATGGTGTTGTGTTATTATGACTCCTTTCCCCTTGGTGTGTCTAACAAGACCTAAATGTTGCTTGTATGTGACTTGACAAATGTTTGTGTTCGCTGACAAGTGCTAATCGGGGGGAGTGAGGAGTCCGGTATTTTCCGGCCACGCGTGTGATGGATGGGGGTCGTTATCATATCCAGTTCGGCTCCCTAGGTGTATGTTTAGGTGGTATTCCAATTTGGTTTCAACCTTCCCTTAGCTTATCCAAAGCTAGTTTACTGACTCACGTCGGGCCATAGGGGCATACTGTGTTGTTTGGTGTGCTTGGGATCACTATATCCGACACACCTTGGGTTTAAGTCAACCGTTCAAATAACAGGATGGTGATGAGGTAATTAACGAGCTTGGGTGAGATTGGCAACAATCTCTATGCTCATGGTATGTACTAACTGTGGTGGAAGGATCTTCATGTGAACCGTTCTTGTGGTGATATGTATTGATGATGTGATGCTATGCAATTTCCCTTGCTATGCTATGGTATATGTGTATATATATGTTGGTTGTTCTAAAATGAATGCCATGTTATTATGACAATTGGTTGCGCGTATCCCGTTAGTCGATGGGCTGCGCGTTAGCCATACCAGCAAAGGTGCTGACCCCCTCGGGGGCCCCATATTTTATTTGATTGCAGGATGAGGATCGAAGAGGCTGAGTGGCTCTAGGTCCTAGGCGGTAGATATACTTTTGGTTAAGTAGGTTGTTGAGCCCGGGATGCGCCTGTGCTCCCGAGGCGTACTTGTTGATACCTTGTTATACAGTTATGGATGATTATGGTTTGGAGGTGATTGTAATTAAATACTCGGTATTGTCGGTTATGTATATATGGATGTTAGTTACTATGCTCGGGAGTCTGATCATCAGACCGGTACGTTGTTATTTATTCTGCCTAGTTCCACGTGGGTGGTTAACGGCGTTGTAACACCAATTTGTTAGTTGTTGTTTAGTTGGTCATTTCCGCTGCGACTGTGTTTTTGTTAGGCGCGTAGTAGGGGTGTTACACAAGCAGCCCACCCCGAGAGGGGTGAGTCAATTCCCTGGAATGGAACTGGTACGATTCTCCAAAACAAACTCATAAATATAACTCTTTAATAAATAATAACTTGAAGACAAATACTTAAAACAACACAGAGGAACAAGTCACTTTAAAATCACCAAGTCAAGATAACATGTTGAGACAAGAGATAAATAACAAAAAGTTAAAGTTAGTCAATTAAAAGAAATCACAACATCAGTTAGTGAACATCCATTGCTTGTGTTAGATTCTGTTCCAATTAGGAGTAGAAAGACCCGAGTAGTCACAAGGACTAGGAATGAAAGAAGATATCCAAGAACCAACAACTCAAAAGTGTAAATAAAACCAATTGGGAGAGATGGCCCCCACCACCAAATTTGTCCTTTTAGGACAGGGGATATACAGCCCCTCACTGTTACCAATGTAGACGCGCGGACGTCACAACAAAGACTCAGCTCATGGATGAAACAATATCCGGAGTCAAAGGAAGAATTTACCAAGATTGACCTTTTCCATATTCCCACTAGATCATTAACTGCACCAGAGCAATACCAAAACACTCAGTCCTACAGCGTAAACCCTAGGCAGTTAATGTCTAATGAAACAACCAAATAGAAGGAACCAATAGCCATGTAAGTTTCACATTCAAGGCTCAGTTAGTCACATCAAGCTGAGTTAGCCACACAAACAGTTTCCTTTGAAATCCATTCAAGCTCAGTTAGCGTTTTCCGAAACATTCCATAAAGTCCGTTAGCAAAAGTATCTGAGTACGAGAAATCTTACCTGATTAAGCTGTAGCAGTTCTAGTAGACTCGGGCAAACATTCAACAACACTCTGAGGAATATTAAAGATAGTTTATCATCAATAACTTGTAGCCTAAGTTAAACTTAAATAAATTCCTCTCTCCTATTTCTAAATCCCAATTACCTTGTAAGCCCTCGCTTAAATGTTACGTATAACTGTTGACTTATTTTAGAAAGTTGTATAGCCCAAGGTTGTAAGACCAAGGAATGCATTTTATTAACACTTGTTAATTGTTCCACTCTTATCCACTTTACTAATACTTAACCGTAATTCTCACATTCAAGACTTTTGAGACCTTTATATCATAAGTGCATTTTATATTACTCAATTAATCTTAGAATCTCAATAATAATTCATAAGCTCAATACCTTTATTCTTACTTTAGGATAAACATCGTATTATGACCTATGATGGGTTTATCTTAATGGTGGCCATCGGGTCCGGTTCTACTCGGAACCGGCGGTTCTACCCGGAACCAATTGGAACCGGAACCGGCCGGGAACCGGTGGGAACCGGAACCGGTACCGAACCGCCTCAGCCAGTTCCGAATACGAATACACGTTTTGAGATTCGGGCCGGGCCGGAACCGGAACTGGAACCGCCTGGAACCGCTTGGAACTGTCGTCGGATTCGGAACCGTGGAACCAAAACTGGAACCGGAACCGCCGCGGAACCTGCCAATGTAGCCACTGGAATCAGTCCAAAACGACGTCGTTTTGGGTCTCGGGCGCGCACTCCTCTAAAGAATAGTAGTTGTACTCTTTTTCCTTATTAGGGTTTTCCCAATGGGATTTTACGTAATAAGGTTTTAACGAGGTAGTGAATCATATAATAAAATTCTCTTTGTTCCTTATTTTTTTAAATTCGATAAAAAATCCTAAGTCTTTGTTTCTTACACATTTAAGATTATAAACTTAAAGAATAACCGATCTTGGAGTAAAGTGGATGAAAAGAGCAACTTGTGCGCTCAAACGGATCTCAAATCGGAGCTAAAACGAAGAAATTGGAGCCGGTCGAATCTTTCCGGAACCGGTCGGAACCGATAGGAATCGGAACCGGAACCGGCCGGAACCGATTTTTTGACCGAATCCGAAGCGAATCCAATTTTTAGAACTGGAACCGGAACCGCCCCGGAACCGCCTAGGACCGGTTCCAAATACGAATACACATTTTCCAGAACCGGAACCGGAACCGGCCGGTGGAACCGGACCCGTGGCCACCATTAGTTTATCTTATAATACTATACTATTATTTCACAATGTAATGATTATGTATTTTACCAATATCTACTAGATAATCCATTATGTTTAAGTTTTCCCCTTAACTTAATTAAGATCTACATCCTGTATATTGGAATTATAGTGTTGTAGATGCATTTTATTATAATTTAATTGAGTTACTAAAATCATTTATCCTATGTTTAGTTCAGAATGACTTTTATTACAATCATCTAATAATCTTATCATAAGATGTTAAATTGTTTCTCATCTTGAATAACTATATTATAGTTAACTTAGATTTATCGAACTCTTACATTTAGTATTCCCAAGGTATATTATTTACTTTATCATTAACTATATAATAAGGCGTTTTAAGATAACCTTTTATGTATCCTTGCTTACATTTAAATACGTCTTAAGTTGTTTACAAAACCTAAGGTTTCAAAGGAATAACTAAATAAATTAATTTCCTTTATTATATTTAGGATGGACAATATATCTTAACATAAGGTAGAATACATCTAAGAATGAAATTCTTATTCCTAAGTGAAATTGTCAATTATTTAATAAGATCATCTATTCCAAAAAATCATCATACCTTATATTCAAATGACATATTAATATGTTCCAGTGTCAAAAGGTAAATCAATATATGAAATACCCCGAACTTAATTAGGATGATTAAATTACTCTAATACATTATTAAGGGCCTATTAGTGCCTAATGAATTTTGGTAAAAGAATAAATCCAAAAGACACATGAAAAACGCTTAAAAAGCGAAAACACTAAATTGAGCGTTAGGTGATCCTAGGAGAAATACAACCTTAAGGAGGGTATTAAATTAATTTAAAAGGCTTAATAATGCCTAAATAATATATGGGGACAATTACCGAAGAAAATGGATCCATAAAACAAATTAAAACGCTAATAAAGCTTTAGCGCACGTTTTTCGAGAAAACTCGAAAACGTGATTTTAAGTGGTCAAATGAACCAGTAAAAAAATTATAGTTCATTAAAAAACTAGAAATAAACATTAATGGGAGTATAATAACCATTAAAATTAAAGAAACGAGAAAATTCCGGAAAACGGGCCCGGTTAGTGAATAGTGCTAAACCGGGTAAATAAACGAGCGTTTTCTGTAAAGGTTTAGAATTTTAATTGTGTGCATTTTTGTGTTTTTTGAATGTTGGGATGGAGTTTGCCAACTCCATTCCCACTTGACCGAATTTGAGAAGAGGATGAGCAAGAGGAGAATTAAAGAGAACTTGTGAAATTAAGGTAAGAAAACCACCTTGAACCTTGTTTCAATTGTTTTAGAGTTTGGGATGAGTGAAATGAATTAATGAACCCAAAATTTGTGTGATAGTGTGCTTGGTTGAGAATTGGTAGATTTGTGAGTTAATTGTGAATTAAAGGCCTTAGAGCCAAATGTTGTGAGACTTGTGTTTATATTGTTTTTTGGTGAATTTTGAATTGAGCTTATGTGCTGGTAGGACCCTTATAAGGGTGCGGCTAGATTAGGAGTGAAAAGGATGAGAATTGATGAAGTTGAGGATGTTAGGTTTATGGGGAGGTTATGGCAAAGTTTTTGTAGAAAAACAAGTGTTTAAAGATGACTTAGTGTATTGGAGAACCTAGATGTTTGTAGTGTTGTTTAGAGTTGAGTGATAGCCTTGAAATGACATTTGGAGAACTAGAGGAAAGATGTAAACATCTGTAGCAAACAACATATAAGGATATGTAGAAAAACCAGAAAACAACTAAGGAGCAAGACTTAGGCAAATGGGAGTTGAACTTGGGTATAGTTAATGCATTGTCTAGGAATGAGTAGTAATGGTCAATAGAGGATTGTAAACCCTTAAGGAAGGTTGGAAGTGTACAAGAGAGCAACCTGTTACATAAGGAAGAAACAATTGTGGAAATTGAACAAGGATTTGAGTAGGGAGTTAACAAATGGTTTGAAGAGGTTTAAAGCATGTTTTAGGGTGTTTAAACATGTAGGAAACATGTGGAAAGGTTAGGAAATGATTAGAGGTGAATTAGGGGTTGAAAACTGATCAAAAACTGTAAATTTTGACAGTTCCAGGGGTGGTCCGGGTTTGCAAATCGGTACACAAACCCGGACCACATCAAAAACGCACCAGAAGACCATCCCAGGGGTGGTCCAGGTTTGTAAACCCGGACACAAACCCGGACCACGTAGAAAAATTGGCAGATACGCATTTCAGGGATTGGTCCGGGTTTGTAGACCCGGACACAAACCCGGACCATGTTAAAATTGTAGCAGAATGTGTTTTAAAGGTGTCTAATGATGGGGAAGTGAATGGTATTGGTTTTAGGAGTTGTTTGGTGACCTTTAAAGGTCCTAGGAAGTGTAAACAAGTGTGAGAAGTGATTGAGGAAATTGTGAGTTTAAGAGCACATAAACAAAACCAAAGATTAATGGGATAATGGGTTAACTACGGGAGTACTGAATTTACATACCGTACTACCTTAATAATAATGGAATCACTTGATATATGATTAGTGATCCGGGAGTGAAATTCGAGAAACAAGAGGTGACCCGGTAAAAGTAAAGCCCCGGTGAAAGGTATGATTTCCTCATGCTCTGTATCCTAACTTGGTTACCCCGATTTGTGTGCTTGTTTGAATGTGTGATCACCTAACAAGATAAATGCACGAATCGGATTGTGTGTACTCCCTTTTGTTTGTATTATATTGTTTGTGGTTGGATTGTATTCCTTTAACTAAAGTTTGTATAATTCATGAAATGTGAATTGGGGATGAATTGCTTGTTTGTGATTGTGTGTGGTAGTGCGACTCATAGTTCAGTCCTGGTTGAGTAGTGACTCGTAGAAGGAGTCCAGCTGCGAACTAATAAGAATGTGGAAACGCACTACAACTATCGAACCAATACACGATAACATAAACCTATGAACGCACTAGAACGTGAGAAAACATACAGAAGTAGTAACCTTCCGATAATGGTTAGAGAACCGAAATGACTCAACCCATGAAACTAATAATGGTGGAAGTATTAAGTACCCTCTATTAGAGGATTAAGGAGAGTTCAAACTATGAACCTTGAGTAAGGTAAAACATGGTAAGGGATCACCAAACACCTTAAAAATATAGTCGAACCTTAATGAGAGGAACCGACTTAAAAGAAAAATGTCACGAACATGAGAGTATTCCATAAGTTGGGTAAAACCCCAAATCTTAGAATACTAGACATTGAGGATTCCCTAAGCCAATAGATGATATCGAGAGAGATACCTCTAGGCTGGTCCGTGTGATTGAGAAATGGCTCCGAGAGAGGAGTTTTGGGAATTTGAGTAGTCCGATAGAGAACTGGACATTTGTGAACTTGAGGAACTAAATGCATAGCTCCTTTTGTATTTGTGAGCCCGGTGGTGGGTCGTGTGTATGACCCTGCCCGGAGGTCGGGGCTAAGACTTAAAAGATGCCTTGAGTATTGAGTATTGAGCATTGAATTGAGTATGTGAGTATTGAGAATTGAGTTGAGACTTGAGATAGTTGAGTTGTAATTTGAGTATTGAGTTGGAGATGGAGAGTAAGAAAACTTGAGTAAGTGTAACCCAAGAGAGTGGGTAAGACAATGAGTAAATGAGTAAGGCATAATGAGGTCGAAACCCTCAAGCCTAATCTAAGAACAAACTAAACTAACCCCTTGATGTGTGTGTTAGTGCTTGTGTTCTTCATTGAACCTTGAATGTGCCGATATACATATATAATGTATTGTTGCCTTGCATGTTGTTTGAATTAAAATGAACGGCATGCTCTCGATCAATTAGTCGGCGTACCCTCGCTAGTACGCGGGGTATGCGGAAGTCATATGCAGCGTAAGCTGAGCCCCTTGGGGCAATGTTTTTATTTTCCAGGGACACTGAAGCTGATCACCGTTCGAGAGTAGGACGGGGTTACTATGTAAGCATGGGTAGTAATTAATGAAGGTTGTAATTACTTGAAATGTTTAATTGTAAGCCGAAGTGTTACCGGCAACTTGATGATTGTAGATACTCGGTAAAGTAATGACAGGAGGTTGTATTTGTATATATTGATGTTGAAGGTTGTATGTGGTTTGAGAATTGTTTAAGTATTGGAAGTATCGTTTGTGTAGTGTACTCGGTAAGGACCCATCAGACCAATATGGTATTTGTTGTTGAATTTGAGTTTGGATTGGCCTTGTTAGTCACGTGGGTGACTAACGGCATTGTATCACCCCCGGTTGTAGTTTGGATTTCCGTTGCTTGTGTACTAGTAATGGAGACGGGTTAGGAGTTAATTATGTGATTACCGGTAGGGGTGTTACAATATAATCTCTTATGTAACTTAGTTTCCTCTAAATAAAGGTTCAAAGGTTTTAAGTATCTAATTTCTATTTATAAACCTTTTTATAAATTCTAACTACTAAACACATCACTTAATTATAAACTCACATCCTAAGTATTGGTAATTAATGTTATAAATGTATTTCATATGGCTTATCTAATGCCAAGACACTTATTATTTAGATTAATTTCCTAATAAAAATTTAATATAGTTTAATATCATAATCCTTTTAATGATTTTATCTTAAAACATTAAGTTATCGTTTAATACTATAAATGTTATGAAATTACTAAATCTAGACTCATTAATCCACTTCACATTTAGGTGTAAAAGTATTTCATCTATTTTATTATTGATTATATAATAACATCTGTTTGTGTAATATTTTATGTAATCTAATTACAATTTTTCCTAAGTCTCAACTTATCAATTACCTAACCTAATTATAGATTTACATTCTGGTCATTGACAAATAATATTATACATGTATTCTAATATGGTTTATATAAATCTTAGAAATTCAAAGGTGACTCTTTAAGCTTAATTTCATAATCATAATTTAATACCACCTCATACAATATTATTTTAATAGTATTATGTATAGGTTTAGTTTAACTTATTAATTCTTTCTTATTCTATTTCCTATAACGTATTTTATTTCTTTTATTTATTTATTGTATATATATACTAGGATTTATTCAAGACATTCTTTATGTAGTTTTATTGTATTTAATTATTTTTATTAACTCTTACTCATATCTACATCTAATATATGGTTTATAAAAAAAAAGTATTTTCCTTAGTTCAATTAAGTTATTTAACTTCTATATTCTATAATTAATATAAATGTAGATTAATTTAATTCCTTGATTTAACCTAAGTTACTATTTTATTTCTTTTATATATATATTTTTACTTCACCTAAAAGTTGATACCTACAGATATTTATTAACATTCTATATTAAATGTTAGTTTAGTCTTCTTATATTATTCTAAACCTATAAAGTTTATTAATAAGTCATACTTTAATTTTCGATACATTAAAAACCTTATATTATAAGGTAACTTACGAAAAATTTCAGAAATACAATTTTTAGACCTATTTCCTCTTGTTTAAAAATTATCATATTTAATATATAGTAATGTGCTATTTTAGACATATTTTAGACATATTAAAATTTTATTTCATAGAATATCTTTTAAAATTATCTAAATAATTCCATAATACTCAGAACTTACAAAAATTATAATAGCGGTTAAAAACTCAAAAATATTAATTTACATCAAAATAAACTAGATTCTATAAGTAATCTATGGTTAAAATTTCAAGTCAAAATACATTCGGGAAGGTCATTAAATAAATTCAGCAATATAGGGTTTAATTCTGGAATTTATATTCTAATACAACTAAACCTTCCACGTTTTAATCTCGGTTGTCCGTTCCTATAAACCACGATCGGACGGCCCAAATCACTCGAGTTCATCTGTAACACCCCTACATTAATACATGCTTACCGTCCAATCTTCTTACACGTCAGATACACGCAGCGGATATTTACTTACGTACAATGGGTGATACAATGCCGATAACCCCCACGTGGCTAACAGGGCTACTACTACTACTAGCTTACATCATCGGTCTGATGGACCGGAATCCCGAGTACTACACTTCCACAACACATACTCCATTCATCAAACGAATACTACAAGGTTCCATTCAATACTTTACTCCTTCATTAACCATACAATACAAAATACATAACCGAGTTTACTAGGTTCCCAATAACCATTACAATGCTTCTTCCAAGTTCATACATACTCACTAAGAGGCTACTTACTACCCGTTCCTCACACGCTACTTACTTCTAAATACCAGGGTGTGCCTCCGGTCTCTTCCTTGATCATATTCGTTTCGGGTACCTGCACGCTAAAAAATGTCCCCTGAAGGGTCAGCTTTCGCCGAGCATGATAACCGCATACCCCGCATACTAGTGAGGGTACGCCGACCACTTGGTCGAATACATGCAGTTCATTTTCATACAAACATACATGCATACATGCTCTTACACACAATACAATAGTGCTTACGCAAAACATACATACATACAATCCATCATACAAGGAATACGATATAACCATGCAATACTTACTTACCTTTCGAATACACATACTTACTACATACACAAAGTACAGTTCTTGTTAGCTTCATTGTTCCACCCGGGTTAATCGGTGGAGATTACTCTTTTACTCGTTACTTCATACATAGCATACATACTCATACATACTTACGGATCCATACTTACTTACTCTTACTCTTACTCAGTTAAGTCGTCGGACCTCCGGCCCTGGGGACTACACCGTCCCACCTCTGGGATTTACGTGACTCACCAATCCGGGATGCTACCCATTTAAGGGATTTGGGCCACCAGTTTAAGAGTCAGGAATTGCAGCCAACCTCTTGTGACTCGCATCCTCACGTGTGGCCGAAGCTATATCGGACTTCTACTCATTCCGGTTTACTCACTTAAGTTAGGAGTTAGGTAGTTGGAATTAGCAGAAGTCAACATTCAAGCCACAATAATACAATACACATATACACATACATACGAAATATATACAATATACAAGTACACTACAGAATACAATACACTTCATCATCATTCATATATTTCATGAATTATACAAACTATTGTTCGAGGCAAATATCAAGAACAATGTAAACAAGCACGAGTAGGTGCAATATAGTCCGATTCATGCATTTATCTTATTAGGTGTAACACCCCATCCAACAACAAACATATAACAACCATCTGCAGCGGAAACTCAACTCATCACATTACTTATTTCAATGGTGTTACACGCCGTTAACCACCCACGTGGCTAACAAGGCTAATACATGTACTTTGTATCGGTCTGATGGACTAGACTCCCGAAACAACTACACGTAATATTAGCTTCCCTTAACAACAACCCATATACTTATTACATTCCAACCGTACCGAGTATTTACAAACTAATGCCGATAACAATTTCGGTCTTACTACGCCTACAATGCTTACGCCATTTAAATGGCTACCCTTGTATAAACATCTACCCCGTCCTACTCTCGAACGGCTTCCAGCTCCTTGTACCTGAAATAGAAAAGGAGAGAAAGGGTGGCCCCCAAGGGGCTCAGCACCTTTGCTGGTATGGTAATCCCGCAGCCCACATGCTACCGGGCCACGCACAACTAATTGTCGTCTTAGCATGCAGTTGATTATATTTAAATCATGCATACAAGCCATAATATACAACACATAACATTTCGCCTCAATGGGCTCAACCTATAACCAAAACATCCACACTTAACCAACCATCCAATGATTCCTTAAACCCTAGAGTGGCTCTCCTCTAAAACGGAGCTACTTCCTTAATGAACGACACGTACCCATTAATCGGGTTATCCTTAAACGCCTCTTGTCACAAACTGGGACTCATTTCCATGATCCACACACTCCATATCCTACAACATCTCATTCCTCACATAACAAACATAAAACACCTTTCTGTTTCGACGACTATATGATGACATCGCATTCATTTAAAACATCCAATATATATATATATACCATAGCATAGCAAGGAATTTGCATAGCACCATAACATTACATAATACCATAAATCGGTTCTCACAAGGAACCTTCCACCATAGTTAGTATACCAGTGAGCCTAGAGATTATTACCAATCCCATGTTAAGCTCGTTAACAACCTCGTTACCGTCCAGTTATATAGAACGGTTAACTTATACCCAAGGTGTGTCGGATATAGTGATCCCAAGCACACCGAAATAACATTCGTATGCCCCTGTGGCCCGACGTGAGTCAGTAACTAGCTTTGGATAAGCTAAGGGAAGGTAGAAACCAAATTGGAATACCACCTATACATACAACAAGAGAGCCGAACCGGATAAGAAACGACTCCCGTCCATCACACGCGTGGCCGAACAACCGGACTCCTCACCCCCATTAGTACATATACACTTAATAATAAGTAGTTAGGGATCCATTATAGAGCCCTACCACATCCACACACCATACGGTATCATAACCGAGTTAAGCACACAAGGGAGGTTCACACACTTGCACAACAAAATGTCCAATTAACTCACACATAGCCGTGGTTAGCACGTTCCCAAGGTTTGGGCCGTCAACTCCGAATACCGATCACTCATGTGTTCCTAGTTTTGGTTAGCTAAGGTTTAACACATATTTGAGGTTAAATGGTATCGGAGGCCAATTCGCCACATAAATGAATTACTATAACTCATTACATGTTTTAATCTTACAAGGTGGCAAACACTCAAGAAAACATATTGGCATACAAGCCGGTGTAATCCGGTAGGACACAGGTTGCAAGAAAACCATACCTGTCACCGGAGTCCACTTTACCACGTCCACCTATGTTCCTCGAGCGATTCTCGAACAACTGTTAACATCACATGTGTTTTATTAACATCGGGGTTTGCTTGATTATTTAATGTCTAATGCTTAACTTTCCCCGTTAACTTAGTTACATAACTTTACATTTAACTTGTTTTACTTTACATTTTGATACAACTTTTCACCCACTTAAGCCATTTAAAACTCACCTAACAAGTCCTTAACAACTTTATAACATCATTACTAATCAATCCCCATCATTACATATCATTCAAACCAAATAAACAACATTTTTTCCGACCGACCTTACCGACCGAACTTGTCCAAGTTCGGTCCATTCCAGAACACATTTCCGTCAAAATTTTCTACTCCGACCGAACTTACCAAGTCCGGTCCTATGTTCGGCCTTTTCCCGAGAGTTTCTCCCCTTTGTAAATTTAGCCCGACCGAACTTACCAAGTCCGGTCCTATGTTCGGTCTTTTCCAGTAACTCAATCCGTACTCAAAATACAGGCCCGACCGACCTTGCAAGTCCGGTCCCCAAGGTCGGCCTTTTCCAGAAGCCAATTCTCGCAGGGTAAACTGGGCTCGACCGAACTTGCAAGTTCGGTCGCAAGTTCGGTCTGCCCCAGACCCTTGTTTTCCTTTTCTCATTCAACTCCAAATTTCACCCCATATATCCTAGTACACCCAACCTCATTTGGGCACTTCAAACACACCTATAGCCATGTGCTAACTCTTTAAATCACTCACACAAAACCATTTTATCATTCACAAATTTCTTACCAAAATTCCTAGCACTAGGGATGTTTTCTCCTTAAGATTTCTAAGTGGTAGTTCACCAAATATGACCACTACACCAAGGTGTTTCCTCTACACCTTAACATCTTCTCTCAACTTCTTTTCTTACTAACCAAACCTCCTTTTTCACATCCCACCTAAACATCACTTATTCCTTGAATATCAACATTATCTAAACCTTAAGCAAACTCCTCCAAGACTTAAATACATTCTCAAAACACATATTGAATTCCTAGAACTTCCAAGACAATGCCTAAATCCTTGCATCCCTCTAAATCACCTTAATACATGCTTTCTTCTCAAGTAAACATTCATTCACCTTTAACACTCCCTAGTTCACCAAAACTCCCTTAAAACACTTAGAACTTCTCACACATCTTCCCAAATTTGGCCATAGCTTCTCTAGTATATACCCACATCCAAACACTTAGGTTTTTACCTTAATTCATTCAAGAACACCTAAGATCCATCAAACACATTTTTATACACACAAAACTTCACCCATTTTACACTACATCACAATATAGTGCATAATTAAACTTGCTTGGCACTTAGGCCCTTAAATGACATGGCTCTTAGGCCCTTAAATTGCATAATCCTTAAACACTGAATTTCCCACATAAATAATGCCTTTGACCTGCAAATACATACACCAATACATATGTTCTTTTACTAATCTCCTTGAGAACACTTTACTAGGGCATTCACCATTTGCTCTTTAGGTAGTTTTAACAAGCATTATAAGCTCATTCTCCTAAGGCATTAAACCACATTGAGATAGCTTGTTTACTCTTTTCCTCACAAATTTCTTTCTTGTTTCCTTGTAAAACCGGTAAGGGCATTTGGTTCCTTGCCAACAACTAAACAATATACCAACATTGAAATGAGTATATAAGCATTATGCTTCATCTCATTATAAACCCTAGTTACATATATTATCTTAAGGTATTAACATGATTGTTTTACCTTGGAATGGAAAGAGAGCTTGAATATATATCAAGAGAGGACTCCCCTAGCCCTTGGAAGACTCAAATGAAGCTAAAACAAGCAAGGTAAAGACACCATGGTGAGGTGAATTTTCGGCCATATACCAAAATGAAGGAAATGGAGTTTTCTTTGGTTTTTCCTTACCTTGAAGCAAGGTGATCAACAAGGCATAAAATATTAGCTCAAGCTCCTTCCATGGAAGTTCTCCTTGGCACCCAAAATGGTGGTTTTGAGGATTTGAAAGGACAAGGTTGTAGAGCTTGCTCAACTAAGAAACGGTAGTCTCGGAATTAAATTCGGAGCATGGAGTCATAAGTTACTGATGAAGGATGAAGAATGGTATGGCTCTGTTGGAAACCGATGAGAGGAGGAAGAAAAGACCACCGTGGAAATGAATGAGAGAATTGCTTTTGCTTTTAGATTTTATATTTAGTAAAGTAAATAGTGTTTTACTTTATCAATTTTCTATCTATAAATTTAACAAAGGGATGACTCATTCCTTATGAGGAAACCGGCCCCATAGTAGCAAGGGGGTATTTAGACTTTATATTATCAATTGTCTCACTTATAACATTATATGTACAACTAGTTTATAAAATCACTATTCACCAAAAACAAGGCACATAAGTGAAATTTTTTGATTTCCCATTGATATAGCCACCCCAAATGTGATACTATATAGTACACATATTAATTAAAGAGTAATGATGGGCATTTATCCATTCAAAACTCATTTACAAGACAATTTTTCAAACGTGCTTTAAGACTCCTTAAAGCACATTTTGCATTTTACTGTGTTTTCAAGCTTGGTTTTCTTTGGTAATTGACTTAATAGTTCATTAACATATAAATAAGGCATAGGTATGACCATTAGGCCTTATACACACTTATCCCAAGCTTAGAGCACATTTTAGCCCATATTGACCTTAAGGTATTTATTTGTGTTTTGTTTGGTTCATTTGTCTACCAAAGTTTCCTAAGGACTTAATTAGCCTTATAAAGTCATAATTAAACATTATCAAGTCTTGGTAGGCTCTTTGGGTCCTAGCCAAGTTCACTCCAACCTTAGAGCATATTTTTGCTCAAACCGTGTCTTAGTGTTTTATTGTGTTTTACCATGGTTTAATGATTCATTTATGTTTCTAAGGCACTTTTTGCCTTTAACTACCAAGTTTAACATTTACACAACATACTAAGATTTGGGGTATTTCATTAGGTGATCAAATAAGCACACAAATCGGGGTAACCAGATTAGGATACAGGGCATGAAGAAATCTACCTTCACGTTGTACTTGTATCCCAATGTTCCTCCGATGTTCACAATCAAATTCCTATGATATCTATAACCGAATGTATTACTCTAACTCATGAACTCAATTCGATACTCTTACATTTCCTAATTCATTACTTCTAAGTTTTTACCATTCCTTACACTTATATTCCATTTCTTCCTTTCTTTACTTATCCATGCTATCTACATATCTATATATATATATATACATATGTATAGGTGGGTACACATATATATTGTATATATATATATACTTAGTTATAATCCTATAGTTTTTTTTTTGTAAGTTTTGACCCGACCGAACATGCGACCGACCTTGCAAGTTCGGTCCACGTCAGTAGGCTACATCGGGTGAAAATTCCAGGGCCGACCAACCTTGCAAGTTCGGTCCCAAGGTCGGTCCATTCCAGAGAGTTACTTAACGGAAAATTTTAGCCCGACCGACCTTGCAAGTCCGGTCGCAAGGTCGGTCCATTCCAGTAGCTTACAAGACGGAAATTTTCTGGCCGACCGAACTTGCAAGTCCGGTCGCAAGTCCGGTCGATTCCAGTAGGTTACAGACGGGAGAATTTTTCTGGTCCGACCGAACTTGCAAGTCCGGTCGCAAGTCCGGTCGATTCCAGAAGCTTTCCCGTCTTTGTAAATCTGGGCTCGACCGAACTTGCAAGTCCGGTCGCAAGTTCGGTCCGGCCCAGTATTTGCATTTTTACTTCTGTTTTCAGTCCTATACTTTACCCATTGTTTCTCCAATCTTCTTACATGTAATCCCACATGTTTAAACACTACCTAGGCCCTCCAAATTCCTTAGTTCATCCACCAATCCCTTACCAAATCCATCAATCCAATTACACAATTTTCCTCACTTCATTCCAACACTTATACCTATTTTGTCTCTTCATTGCTACAGATTTTAAAACCAACTTCTATCATCCAATACTTCCTCTACCAATGTCACTCCTAGCATCCCAAATACCTCTTCTTACTTGCCAATTCACTTCCAAGCAATGTACCATCTATACCCAAGTCCAACATTCATTTACCAATTCTTACACACTAGTTTTTCCCTAACTTCTCCAAAGCATTTTTACACTTTGCTACAGATTTTGGTTTCCACTACCATGCTACCGATTTATCACTCAACTTCTAACCTCCATTACTTCCTCAACTAATGTTACTCCTCGCATTCAAATTACATCACTCACAACCTAAATCCGTCCCATTTACAACCTCTTATCCAAATCTGTTACAAGCTACTAAACCACTCATTTTAACTTTCCAAGACCTGTTCCAAATGTATCTAAGTCCTCAAATTCCTAGGTAAAATTCGACATAGTCTCCCCTATAATTCTTACTTGCTCCCATATGCACTTTCTCATCAAACTCATTCCTAATCTAGCCAAACCACAAGGGTTCTACCAGCACACACAAAATATAAATCCATCCCAATACACCAATACTCCAACAACATCAATACTAATACTCATACACAATGTACTTGGCTCTAAGGCCTACAATTTACTCACTAGTTCCCAAATACTCAAAACTTCATAAGCTCCAATACCAATGCAATAGTTTAGGTTCTTTTACTTGTTCACCCACTCCATTGCTCTAATGCATGAAAATTAACCTTAGTAAAGAGCTCTTACCTTGAGCTTATAATTCTTTCATTTTTTTCCCAATTCTCCTCTTCTTTCTTTCTTGCCCAAATCGGCCATGTGGGGAATGGAGTTGCCAAACTCCATTCCCATCACCCAATGAACACAAAACAACTATAATTAATATACTAACCCCTTAATTAATGTTAGTTCATATAAATGCTTAAAACAAGATTTCTAGGGTTTACCTTTGGAGAGTTTTAGAAGGGGTCTTTGCCCTTGGTTCGAGAAGGTGAATCCACCACCATTGCTAGGTTGATATTTTGCTCAAAAGAGAGAGAGAAAACAAGGTATCACATATGGGTAAAAATCAGTTATGAAAGGAGATGGGGGAAACATGAGTTTTTCATGTAGATTTTTACCTTGTTGGAAAGAGGAGACTCCAAGCTTTACATTGGTGCCATTTTCTCTTTGAATGGGGAAAACCCATGGAGATGAAACTCATCCTTTTCGAATTTTGAAAAGAGAGAATGATAGAGGAGGATAAGGGGATTACAAATATGTAATTATTTTTGTGATTGGAGCTCAAATGTGGCTTGAGCATGAGGTAGAAGAAGGGAAGCCATGGGAGGCTTGTGGAGCTTCAAGAAATCGCCCATACCAGAGGAAAGAGAAGGGAGAAATCGATGGGGAAAGGAAAGAATAGGAGAGAGAGAAGAAAAGTGAGGAAAAAGAGTGTTCTTTTACCTTTTTGTATTCTTTTCTTTCTTCTTTCTTTTCTCCTTTCTTTATTTACTTATTTGTTGTGTGTGAGAGGGAAGGGGACTGGCTGTACACAGCCCTTTGTGGGTTTTTAAAATTTTATTTAAAGTGGACACACTAGTTTGGTTTATTTATGTTTCTACCCCACAACTTCCCATTTTTGACAGTTTTCACTATTTCCTCGTTTTATTGATTTTATTGGTTATTAAGCTTCCATAAATGCTTAATAATATTTATTAAATGATTTATAATCTTTACGGGTCCGTTTGACCACTTAAAGTCACGTTTTCGGGTTTTCTCGAAAAACATGCTCTAAAGCTCTATTAGCGTTTTAACACATTATTTGGATCCGTTTTCTTCGGGAGTTATTCCCATATATTATTTAGGTCTTATTAAACCTTTAGAATCCATATAATATGCTAACCGAGGTCTCATACTTCTTATGGTTGTTTAACGCTTATTTAGCGTTTTTCGCTTTTTAAGCGTTTCTTCATTTCTTTTGGATTTATTTTTCCTTACCAATATTAATTAAGTACCATTAGGCCCCTAAATACGTATTAGATTAATTTTAATCCCTATATTTAAGTTCGGGGTATTTCATCATCAGAAAAATCAAACTGATTGTCGCGTGGGAATTGTCGATTTCTCCCAATCTACAGAACCAAATTCGTTGATTTTTGTTTCATTGGATTCGAAATTCAAATACGGTTCTAATGGTACCAATTTTGTTAATTTTAATGCAAGGATAAGGGATTTCGAATTTGGGTTCGTCGACTTAGGGTTCTATCGGTTTCCGATTTGAATTTTGACAAATTCTCTCTATATGGTGCATTATAGGTTAAATTGGTTGGGGGATTATTTCGAGAATGAAAAATCGAGCAAGATTGTAGGAGGAATTGATAGGAAACCTACCAGAGAAGCGCCGGTGAGTGAAATTCAAAATCGGTTTCCGGAAAACTGTTATTTCATGTGCAGTTCGAGTAGCCTACTTCACGGACCAACTCGCGCTAATTAAGAAGGATTAAATCCACGAAACCTAGAAAATTTTAAAGTAGACATGTAACTATAAACATTGGTGGAAGAATCATTAAAAATGAAGGACTAGGGAGAAAGTTATGGATCTCGAAAGATCTGAGTTTACCACTTCGTTTCTGGAAAAATCTAGGCAGGAATTCCACCGTGATCGAGTAGCGAAGTTTAGACGCTTCTATCTTCCACAAGGTTGCGAATTAGCCTTGGGTGTAAACATAATCATTGTAGAGGAATTAGAGATCTACAAAACAAGCTAAAGAACACGAATTTTGACTAAGAAACGAAGAAGTTATGGCGAGACGAAGTTACCATATTAATCACGTTTTCGGTTCTGGGTTGCCGTTTTCAGGGAGGCTACTTCAGATCGAATTTTCCGTCGATTTAGAAAGAGTTAGGTTGTGTATGAGCTATGGTTGGAAAGAGGAATTGTAGGAGAAGAGATGGAGAAAACGACACTAAAAAATTCTCAAAGACGAGAGAGATATCGGTGTCACAAGTTAGGGCAAAGTTCAGGTGGAGGGTGAGAAGAGTTGGCCGAATTTTTAGAGGAATCCGGCGAGGTTGACGTGGCACGCTTCCCAAGGCGCCGGGTGAGTCAGCAACCATGCCATATCAGCATTGTTTTCAAAATTTTGGCTCTAAACTTCATTCTATCATAACTTTGGCTAGGATGATCCGTTTTAGACGTTCTTTTTATCAATCTTCTTGGTTTTCCATAACCTTTTTATTGGTATAGGTTTCATGGGCTGGTTTGACCATTCTTAAAAAGTCAACCCTAGCAAGGCTTAAGAAGATTTATGGTACCCATGATTTTATATTGAATTTTTTGATTCAAATTAATGTTCCAATTATTTCTAAAATCTTTATAATATACTCGGAGTGTTTCGAAATTTTTTCCAAGATTTATTGACTTATTAATCTTATTATTAAATTCATAATAGGGAAAATTACATCCCCCACCCATGACGTTTGGTGAAATTACACACCCCCCACCCACGAGGTTTCAAAAATTACTTTGCCCACCCATGTGGTTTCCTCTATTTTACATCCGACAACTTTTCTAATATTTGATCAACTTAAAAGATGCTTAAATGTTGTCCAAAATTGATGAAACTTTACATGAACGATGCTAAGGTGTTATATTTTGGTCTAGCGTGAAATCCAAAGTTTTTAAGCTCATATGTGATCTGTAGGACCCAATGAAATATGTGACATGTCAACCTGTTTTCATTGGGTCCCACAAATCATATATGAGCTTTAAAAACTTTGGATTTGGCATTGGACAAAAATATAACACCTTAGCATCATCCATATAAAGTTTTATCAACTTTGGACAACATTTAAGCATCTTTTGCGTTGATCAAATATTAGAAAAGTTGCCATATGTAAAATAGAGGAAACCACATGGGTGGGTAAAGTAATTTTTGAAACCTCGTGGGTGGGGTGTGTAATTTCAGCAAAAATCATGGGTGGGGGATGTAATTTTCCCTTCATAATACCATATAATAATATATAGTAATCTAATATTTAATAGTATTCTTTAGGATTAAATTGAAGAAATCCCCTAATTTAATTTTCATAATTCCAATAATAATTTAATATTCATAATGCCATACAATAATTTAATATTTAATAATATTATTGATGGTTTAACAAAAGAAATCCCCTAAATTAATTTAAATAAATTTAGGGGTATTTCAGTATACCCCCCTTAAAAGAAACTTCGCCTCGAAATTTAAAATTCAACTAATAGGCACTCACACCGCTTCGGGTGTGCTAAGACAATAATAATTCCAACGAAATTCCATACCAATCCAACCCTTTATTTCCATCCATTCCCATTTCCACATTCCACTCGAGATTACGCAAACTCAAACTGGACCAAGATATACCAAGATATTCCATGATGAAAATCAAAAGTCACATATTGTGCCATAATGTAAAAACCAAGTACATACATAAACCTCTCACTCTACTAATCACGCAACAAGGCATAATCTGGATGAGGTAACGAAAAAAGATTATGCTCTACCCCCCTTAAAAGAGAACTTCGTCCCGAAGTTTAAGAGTTATCTACCAACTACTCACACCCCTTTCCGGTGTGTGGGTGAACTAAATATCAAGTTGTACTATAAGCCTTAAAATGTATATCAAACAATCAAATCACTCAAGGGTATTCACCCAGTAACAATTCCAAACATTTGTTTCTGTTTTCCCACACCACATTCAAAGGATTCAACACCTTATTATCAAGCTTTGTTGTAAATTTTATGGGATTGTTGAATTTATCTATGATCGATATATATTTTGTACCCCCTAATTGCTATGTATTTGTATTGTATGTTTATTTTATGAAGATGTCGTACCCCCCCCCCCCCCTTAAAATAGGGTACGACCCATATCTGTCTTGTAATAATAAAGTGGAGTTCAAACTCACTTTTAAGGAGCACAATATTTTACATCTCCTATAGAGATTCCTCCTTCAAGGATGCAGTTCATTGTTGATGCACAAAATCACTTGTTGTTATTCTAGCTTGATTGTAATTAAATCTTTTAGTGTTCCCAACACATTTTCCTAACTCACTTTGCCTCTCTTACGGTCATTGGCAAAGATAAAGTTTAGAATTCATCATTCATATAGTAGGTTAAGTTTTTGAAACAAAACTTAGGTTATACTTAGATATTACTAAAATAACACTTTAGTTCACTCTTTCTTCATTTAAGTATTGGGTGAAGTAGGTATCAAAATCTTAAATCATGTGATTTGGAAACTATTAATTCATAAAAGAAAAATTCCATTGTAATGTAATGTGATTATTTAAATGCTATCCTTACTACAATATTTCTCCAGAAGCATTTTATAACCTAAAGTTTCTTAATTGTCATGGCTTAAAAATTCATGAACTTATTTAAAATAGTATCATACAGTATATAATTTTTTTTTCAATGCAATTAAATTCCTCATGAAACCTTGTACCGAATTTATAACCTAAGGTACGTAAATATGCCATTTATGTTATTTTCACATATCAATTATATTGACCGCTATAAATAAGGTGTAACGATTTTGAGTAATTTAAAATGAATTCCAGATCATATAATAATCGTAGATAATCTTTCAAAATCATATTCAAAGGTTTATTAGCCAATCATACGTTAAAAATTCATACTACTTCTCATGAGATTCCTTTATATGAAAATATATTTTTCTGTGACTTTTCCAGTTTCAAATTGTTTTCTTTTTTTTCATAATCAACCATAGTATTTTAGACGGTCATTAAGTATTTACTTCATAAAATTGACTTATTATGTATTTATAGAATTTCCCACGAGGTAGAGTTTTACAAAGTTCTTATTAATCAAAATGTAGCTCCAAAATCTGATTTTGTTATCTTAAAATTGATTTCCAAGGTAGAAACTCTATATGTAAATTTTTAGTGTATTCCTCTGATCATTAAATCTCAGTACTCTCTTAGATAGTGGTGGCTTTCCTTAAATATCACTCTTAGTGTGACTTCTAAAATTTTATATGGGTATAATGTTAAACCTCCAATTTAACATGAGAATTTCCAATCTTTAAATAAGTCTCAATTTTTTTTACTAGATGCTCAATACTCCAAGTATTTAAGGATCAATGATATTTAGTTTAGTATTACTCTTCTATTCACTCAATCTTTAAGTAACTTCCTTTATTGGTTTTTATATTCAACAAGGGGTAGATGTTGTACCTTGGAGTACCCAAATTTAAATCCCCTTCCTCCATATATAGGTATTTTTCACCAAAGATTTAACTCAATAAACCCTTTACATGTATGAATTTAATACTGAATCTTAAGATATATAAGTTTTGAATTGCTCATTGTGGCTAGTAATGAAATATGCCTAGCTCAAGATTCCATGATGGTAACGTCTTACCACCAATCCTCCTCAAGTTCAACAATCCATCACTTACATAGAAGATTATTTACGGTTAGATGACAAGTGAAATACCCCTAATCTTTAAAATATAATTAAATGATCTATTAATGATCTAAGATGATTATTAAACATCTAAATATTATTGGGGAACAATCTAAGAGATCTCAACAAGGCAAAACACGCCTTAAGATCGGTAAAGCCACAAATGTGCTTTAAGACACCATAAAGATTGTATGACCTCAAATAGGATCCAAGTGGATTCCTAAGTATTATAATGAAGCAAGGAACACAATAAAACCATTCTCAAGGAGAACTAAGCTCAGGGACACCCTGTGACACAAAAATGTGCGCTAAAACACCTTAAAGCACGTTTTTGTGAGATTGCCTTCTAAATTGATTTTTAATGGGCTTAAAAATTATAATTACCCTTAAATATGATATTTTATCATATTATATCATATTAGGAATTTAATTCCAACAATTTACGAATTTTTACAAATTTAATATTAAAATATTAATAAAACCCTAAAGTGGGGCCCGCATGAGTCAATATTGACCAAGCATGGTCAATGGTCAATTAATTGACCCATTTGGACCATGGAGATCGGCTGCAATAAGAGAGGAGACAGCATACAATGATTATGGGACAAGATACTACCTAATACATTTACTTTTTGAAAATAAGTTTACTTTTTACATTATTTCAAACCTTACCCATCTCCTCCTTCCTTCCTTGTCCGATTCCACCTTGCCCAGCCGAGTTCCTCCCTTCCTTGAAGCTCTCAAGGTTAGTTCTTGAGCATGGAAGGCAAACCTAGCTCCTAAGCTCTTAAGGTAAGTGTTTTAATGTCATTTTTATCCCTTTTTTTCTTCATCTCTTCACTACCAACACCTAGATTTCGTGGCTCATCAATTCCTATGGCTTATTCTCAGTGTTCTAAGGTTAGAACAAGAGCTAAACTCGGTTGAGACCAGTAGAGGGACCAAGGTTGTTCAAATCTACAATTTAAGGTAAAAACATACCTTAAGAACCTCCACTCTCCATGCGGTTTCTTTCTTATGTTTTTTATGAGTTTATACACTCATAATCTTCATACTTACATATTCTTCAGTTGGTTAGCCATTTGGGGCAAGGGTGACCAAGATCCAAGAGAAATACTCTCTTTTAAGGCATTTTTCCAAGGTAAAACCTAATAACAAGAGAGTTTGTTTAGATCTAGCTATTTCCTATGTCAATATGGTGGATCTAACACCTTGTGGTGTGTTTTTCAGGTCGAAACCATCTTGAACACTCCTTGCATTTTAAGGTGATTTTTGCCTTAAATCTTACATTAATTATTCTTTATGGTTAGACTCAAGCTTGGAGTGTAACCATATCTTGTTTTTGTGTATTAAACATGTCTAAATCAAGTGGTGAATTTTCCTACAAGTGACCGAGCTCATACAAGGATTAATCAAGGTATAAACACCTTAAACTTATGATTTTTATAATTTTTAAGCATATATATATATATGGCCGAGAGTGAAATTACAAATATAGGTCATGTTGACCTAAAAATGGAAAAAAATGGCTAAGATAAATTAAGCTAGTCATTTAAGAGATTTAATTAACATAATGGTCAAATTATGACATTATGTGGAAAAATAATTAAACCATGGTGAGGCCGAATATATATGCTATATTTTGAGACATTTATTGTGTAATTTATTTTGCAAGTTCAAGGTTGTAATAAGGCCATGTCATTAGGCCATTTTAATTTAAGTTTATAAGCTTATTTAGTTTTATTTATGCTTATAATTAAAATTGGGGCCAATTCATAATTACTAGGAATTTAGAAAGCCGTGGGCTTAATTTAGAGCAATTTAGGGTTTTTAAATGAATTTAATAAAAATTATAACATTTTATAAAGTTTTGGGTCAAAATTGTAAAAAATAGAAAAGTATAGGTTACTATTAGTAATTACCGAAAAATTGGTTCCCATTTGGTATTAGGAGTCAAAGTTGACTATATAGGAGACTTTGACCAAGTTTGGAAAATTTAAGAAATTAAAATACTACCTTATAATAAAATACTTATTAAATTGTAAAAGATTTATAAGACTTGGGGTAGTAATG
>JAIOTZ010001216.1:0-37307 GCA_023374045.1 Limonium bicolor | reverse complement strand
CGGTTGTTTAATGAACATCGGTTCCAGAATGTCTTTCTATCTTTATCCTTCTGCTGTTCTCACTCTGCGTCTCCATCTACATCAGTCTTGCTTTGTTAGACAACAAGTTCCATATTGCATCATTAGGTAGGCGACGAAGCTCTCTTCTTCTGCATTTCACAATTTCTTCTGCAGTTCTGGTACGTATCCTCCTTATCTCTTCAGCAAACCCTAGATGACTAGATACTTCTTGGTCAATCCCATTAATTGCAATTAAATTGATGAAACTCATTGGATTAACACAATCGGGGTAATCGTCTTTCATGTTTCAGAAAATCTGGATATTCTCTTTTGGGTAACAATTGAAGCACAATCTCCCCGTACATGTTACTTCATTTGTCTATTCTCTAGTTTTAGGGGAAGCACATTTTCTTGTTTCAAATAGGTAGTTCTGCTTGGATTCTTAAGGAATTTGCATCTATGCTAGTTCATTGCAGTGGTGAATATCACACTGTTAACGATTTCAGAATCTGATATGAAAATTGAAATTGGAATAGTATATTGTTAACTATTGTTGAATCTGAACATGAAACCTGAAGTTGGAATATCACACTGTAACTATTTCAGAGGGCATATACAGTTTTGCGTGCATTGGAATTTTAAGCTTGCTCTAAAGTTGATTTACGGAAGTGGGAGTATTCTTTTGCCAGCTTCAATTGGTTTGCGCTGTGTTGTTTGAAATGACTTGTGATTATCACATATAATGATACAATCAAAATGAACTGTACCAATCCACGAGATCTTCTGATTTGTAGTTGAATGTCTATGTTTCAAATGCTTTTGTTTCTATTTTCTGTTATCTCTGGGATGGCAAGGGAGCTATGTTTTGTTGTTTTTAAGGTGGTAGTTTCTGTGATTTACTGTACTGTTTGTGTATAGTTGTACTCAGGTGAGTAAAACTGATGGTTGTAGCACTCCTGATAAAAAAATATAATCTGAATTTGACATCATGTGAGGAAGAGTGAGACTACCTTAACAAATGACCTGACCTGATAGGATGTTCGAGTTGGATAGTACTTCCTCACTTGTAATAAAATGAAAGATAAATTCAAGATAAAACCTACCTAATCAGGGAACCCTTCCTATTCCTCTAAGGGTCGTGTGAATTCTTTTTTTTTTTATGCCTAAGCTATAGCTACTACTTCCTTGAATAGCCAATTAGAAGAGTTATCTTGGGCAAGGGGCAACCACTAGTTATTTACTTTATATTGAAATGATTACTGTCTTTCTATTTTTCTCGCAAGACATGAATAAAGTTTCTAATCATTTTACGTTGGAGCAACTCTTCAAAGTTTGCATCTACGTTAATCAACTTCATGGGCAAGGTACGTTGTCTGATTTTGGACAATTTTAAATCAATGTAGTAGGAGATGGCATTTAAATGTCATGCTTCTAACTGTTGACCACTTTTTCCCATATACCACATTATCTTTGGATAAATCCTGATGTTGTAGCATGATGCTTAATGACACATTCTTTATAGTGTACCCAGGTGAGGATGATATGGCCACTGCAAGGGTTGTCTTAATGTATGTACTTTTGATCCTTATTTTACTCTATGTTTTAATGAAGAAACGTGATTAGATTAATCATAACTAAAATGCAAGTTCAATGCTCATTTCCAGAAAATCTAGCTAAATATAAATGGTGAATTCTGAATAGCAGCAACTCACAGACAAATAACCCAAAATCTATGCCAAAGGACTACTATTTGTCTTGTAGTAGGTGAAGATGAAAAGTAGCAACCAAAATTAAATCAGGAAAAATCCCTCCCATAACCATAACAGTGCTCTGCGTAATCATATAAACCCCAGCAAAACTGATGCCAGTCCTTCTCTTCAACCTTCTTTGTCACGAGGGCCTTGTCAAGTCCACCTTTAATAAGATACATACCTAAAACACCCCTTCTAGAATATGCTTGCCTATACCGTATTGCAAGTTGCATCATAAATTACCTATGCATCACAATTGTAGGATTTAAACATCTTAGAGTAGTGGGTTCTGTGGATTTTAACAAGAACTTGAGTATTGTATTAATGTTTATCCAGCTAAGAGAGATCACTTAAAGGAAAAAGAATAACAAATAAGATGCTTAGCTGGGCCTTTTTGGACAACGTATATCCTTTTCCCTTTAGATCTTTTATTGAAACTGTATTTGTCCAGGTACTTGGCTCTAGGTAGACCTGACAAAAGTAACCCGAACCCGAAAAATCGAACCGAACCAATCCGATCCGAATCTGAATCTGAATCTCATCGAAACTATAACTTGAAAAATGACCCGAAATCCGAAAAAACTTACCCGGACCAAACCGAACCGTATTATTGTAAAACCGAAAGTAACCACAATCCACAATCATCCGAACCAAAGTTTCCGAACCAAAATCAACCGAACCGAAGTCACCCAACCCGATGACCCGAAATCCGAAGTGATCCGAACCGAAACCAACCGAAAACTACCGAAACGAACCCGAACCGAAACCAGTGTGACCTGAACTAAATATCCAATGTGACCCGAAAGAATATATTGCATTAATTATATGAGACAATGAGAATAAAACAGAATGTTTATATACCCAATATCTAGTTTAAATACAAATCAGTATTTAGCATTTCTATCATACACACTAAACAATGCCCCACAATACTTTTACAATTAATTATTACTTAGTATGTGGCGTACCTATAAAAAAGGATTAATAACTTATATACACGAGAAATTATTTTAAATATACCATAAATATTTTGCACTATAAATTTTAAAGTAATTAATTACATGCATTTCATTAATCGCAAAAACTAATAATGAATTAATGATAATGTGTTACTCATCAATGATAGATTGGTAAGAACCAAAAGTATTTGTATATTTAGCTCAATTTTATCACTAATTCATATCATTATTGTATTAATTATTCTATATTGATGGTGTTTTTATAATTAGAATTTTTCAAGCCTTTATCCAATCTTGTGAATAATTCTCCTCATTAGCAATTTAGCATAAATGTTTAATATACTTGAAGGTTTTTACCTATAGCAAAATTCTCATGCTTCTAAATAGTTATTCATCATTAACATTTTTAAACAACTGTAAAAAAAGTCATCAAAACTTATTATTAATTCCATTAGCTAACTATTAATAGATTAAAAATACAAGTTACTACACTTTGATACAGTTTTAATAATTATTCTCATACCTTATTTATACTCCTCTCAAAATAATGAAACTATTAAAATAATCTAAAGCTACATCAATAATTATGATAAGTTCAGAGTTAGTTGCTAAAGTATAACATGATGCAAATTATAATTACTTGTTTAAATTATCTTTTATATACATTTATACGTGTTGAGATTGATTGAAGTCAAATTTGCATATCATGATGATTGAGTTGTGGGATTCTGTAATGGCAACCGAATTAACTGATTAATTTATCCGAATTTGACCCATAACCCGAAAAAACTGAATAAACCAGAGGCTAACCCGAACCGTAAGTTACCCGACCCGAAGTTACCCTAACCAAAGTCATCCAAACCGAAAATCACTCAAACCGATCCAAACCGACCCGAAATTTCAACAAACCGAACTCAACCCGAACAAACCGAATTCAACCGACCCGATCCAACCCGAACCAAATATTGAACAATTTGAAATCAACCCGAACTGAACCGAACCTAACCGAACCCGAACCGATTGACCCGAACTGCCCCTCTAGCTCTAGGCAACATGAAAGATGCAAACTATCTCATAGATGAATTGAAGAAGCGGGTCAAGGCCACAGATGATTTAGAATTCCCAGAATCATTATCATTCGGTTCATTACATATCTTTTGTAAACTTGAGTGTGTAGGTCCTTTATATATCACTTTTTTCTGTCTTCATATTGTTTTTTTTGTATGAGAAAAATGCTGAGGTCTCGTCGTGTAGTAGCATTTTCTCATGACTTTTTATTTCTCCATGCTGTTTTTTTGCGTTTCTGTTTCATTTTGCTGAAGGCAAACCTCAGCATTGCTAAAGATTATGGTCTACTAGTCATTATTTATTCGTCACTTGTAGGTTAGAGAGGGACGATTTTTCCTCTTTTCAAAATGTTGAGGTAAACAAACAATTCAGCCATCAATAGGGATACTAAGGTCAGTTCCAATGCGCCTACCTCGCCTGCCAATGTCTATGTAACCCCCCTCCTCTGTTCATGTCATTCTTTCAAAAATGTGTGGTATGTTTCAGTTGCTGGATGAGATACTTGAAAGATTTTATGGAGTCGCAGAAATCCCTTTGGAGGGATGTTCGGATATATTTTTAAAGTGAGTTCAATTCAATCAAAGATTTTAGTTGTGGTTAAACCTGCTTCCGATTATATCGGCATATTTGCTTGGGTTGACTATCTTCATATGTGTGCAGATGGTGGGAGGAGATATGGAGATGTAATATTATTTCCTTCTGTGGAAAATATCCCAACATCGAAGATCATTGATAGTCTTACTCTCTTAACTTTCTTAAGTCTCTACCAGAAAGGGAAACCAAAAGAATTTGTTGGAGCATAAAGGTGTTGCTAAGATAGATTGTTGATTGAACGAGTTAATTGCACATTCCTGATCTAAGAAAGTTAATCATTCATGAAAGATCGAGTGAGTCCTTCAATTTATTGCAAAATTTAAGAAGCAGCCGTCACTACATTGCAACGGTCATCAGCCATTAGCCTTGGACCGAATTTCATGCAGGTGTGACCACAATCAGATACCTTGACGCCCAGAGTCCGAAATTCCAAGAAGAATGTGTTAGTTCCTAAAATTAAGGAATAACTTTCCACAACTTTACAATATGAAGAGCTATATAAGAGACTTGTAACTTCATTTTTTAAGCTTTCCAGAAAGAATAATTCAGAGCATTTGTTTAGAGAAAGTTTCGCTTGTATTCAAAGAGAAAAATATAGTTTCAGTATGCGCACATCGATAAAGTCATTCAAGGTAGGTCCTAGTCTCATCCCACTTATCACTGTACTGATTATAAATTGTGTTAGATAAGTGAGTGAGAAACCACTGAGTGAATTTTTCTACTTAGTGGGCAGTGTAAGTTATTTTTGTTCTACAAAGAAATAAAATAACTTATATTGTGTATCTATTTGAGTTCAACTGAGTGTTTCCACATCTCTAGTATAATTCTGCATACTTAGTATGATTGAGTCTAACCATTTCACAGACTCACACCTTGCAGTGGTTTGAGTCAACTGTCCAATCTACATACACGTGATATCAGAGCTTTGTTTAGTCGACATTCCATCAAGAAGAAATGGCAAATCTTTTTGTCAACCAAAACAACAAAATGCACTTTGAGCACCCCTAGACTTACGTCTACGAGACCATTGGAAGAATGAGATCGAACAACACATCGAGTCAGTCAACGTCGAGTTATAGGAGATTGTCATCCAAGGAGACTTCCAAGTTCCTCCTGATCGATCTGCATGGACTGCTATAGAATGTAAACGTTATGAGTTAACTCGTCAAGCATCTCGAGCCATTTACACATGCCTATCCATTCCAGAGCGGAGAAGAGTCAACCATTGCAAGGCAGCAAATGAAATCTGGACTCTTCTTCAAGCAATTTACGAAGGAGTCACTGAGCTTAAGACATGCAAGGCTCAAGAGCTCAGAATATATTACGAGAATGTTCTCCAAAAACAAGGTGTGACTTTAGAAGAAGTGCTTGATCGATTTTACTTATTAACAACTACCATGCAAGAAATCAATATCTTACCGGATAGGGAGAGTGTCTTGCACAAACTACTTCACAACCTCAGAGAAGAGTGGGTAGAAATTGTAATCTCCACTAGACATGCAAAGTCTATCTAAGCGGAGTTGTCGGGACTTGGGTTCTTATATACAGTCAGTGGATGAGTACAAATAAGAACGTCAGAAAGAAGTGTGGTGATGCATCTTCCTCTTCTAGTCAAATTACGTCAATTAATTATCAAGCTTTTCAGATAGTAACTCTCTTAAAGCTAATATCACTAGATAGATCTACAGACTTGCAGAAGAACTCAAAGAATCAAATATTATCATCAATGCTTTAAAATATGAAACTGAGAAATGTAGGACTATTTTTTGTTCACTTAGATTGGATTTAAAAGACTCTCGACTCTTTATAGACTCCCTTCAAAAGGAGCTAGCTATATCCAAAAGTATTTCTGAATCAAATCATAGAGAATAAGAGGATTCCTTAACTCGGATTGACTCTCTTAGAGATCTTGTTTTATTTGCTGATAAATGTTGCTCTCTACCGAATGAGTTGAACAGTTCAGGATCTCAGATTATCTCTCTACACTCTCCTGTTGATCAACTCAATCGAAAATTGAAAGAAAAAGAACATGCATTTTCTCTTAAGCCTGTTCATTTCATCAAACATGTCACAATCTTAGAATTGCATGAGTTGGCCAATTCCAAGATCCAGGATGCCAGTCAAGATCACGATAATCTCTGAAACGAAGTTGATAAACTTTCTCATAAGATAATAAATTTATGATCCGGAATTGGATCCACGCAATCCAGGCCTGAGTGGAACAATAAAAACAGGCAAAAAAAAACAAAAGGAGACGTTTGATTCATGGTGGAAAAACAATCAGAAAGATGTTAATCTTCCTCCTACAAAAATTTGTGGATATTGTGGATGTTTTGGACATCGAGATAGTGCCCTTGAAAAATTGAGAAAAGATTTGTCTTTTAATCTCGTAGTATGTTGTTGGTCACTCACTATCCAGACATTGGGTGAGTCGGGCGGTTTTCATAAGACCTTCTCTAGCAGCAATCGTGAAGACCTCTGTCATTGGTCTATTGAATTGCCTGAGCTCTAGTACGTTGGGTCGCTTCTCTTGTTGAAGTTGTTGTGGCCTAGCTGGGGTATCATGGCGGTAAGCCTAGTTCTGGTACCCGAAGTTGTGACTCCTATTGTAGCCATTATCCTCAGCCCAGTACCCGAAGTCTTGACTCCCACTATACCCTTTTTATTTTCCCATCTGCTTGATGGGCTCATCGTCGTCGTCGAAGTAGCAATGAGTTTCCTTTGCTAGTTCCCTAGCTATATGAACAACTTTTTCTCCTTTGATGAAGCTTTAGGCCTGGGTGATTAGCTCATTGTGGAATTTAGGGGTTGTGCTGGTTAACTCCCTTACGAATTTGATCTTCACCAAGTTGTGGTAGTAAGCGAAGGTGATAACCAAATCCTCATACTCGTCGACCTCTATGATTTTGAGAGCATTGCAGAACCGCTTGGTGTACTCTTTGGCGTCTTAGTTTGGGTGTTGGCACATGCCTATGAAATTGGATGTTTGGTGGGTAGTGTGATAGGAATAGTTGTCCGAGCTCCTCAAAGCTCTCAACGGATTTCTTCAGCCGGTGTATGAGCCATGTGAATGCCCAGCATGAAAAGAATGATAGAAACAGACGGCATTGGGCATGGCCGTTGTAACACCCCAACTATTACATCACACTACTTAACAACAATTTGCAGCGGAAAACACAACTCAACATTTACTTAATTCATCAGTGTCACATGCCGTTAACCACCCACGTGGTTAACAAGGCTAATACTTATACATTGTATCGGTCTGGTGGACCAGATTCCCGAGCACCTACAATAAATCAATATACATTTACATTCCAACTGTACCGAGTATTTACAAACTAATGCCGATAATAGTTTCGGTTTTACTACACCTACAATACATAAGTAATTAATTAACTACCCATACTCAAACAACCACCCCGTCCTACTCTCGAACGGCTTCCAGCTCCATTGTACCTGAAAGGGAAAAAGGGTGGCCCCCAAACGGGCTCAGCACCTTTACTGGTATGGTAATCGTGCAACCCGCATGCTACCGGGCCACGCACAACTAATTGTCGTCTAAGCATGCAGTGATTATATTTAAATCATACATGTCGGACCATAAACACATAGCATACGTGTATTCAACACACATCCAAACAATAGGATTCAAACAAATTAGTCAACACATCAACACTTGTAGATCACTTATTGTGTTCTTTAACCCTTGAGGGTTTCTACTTTAATGGAGTTAACTCCTCATTAGACGACACTTACCCATTTAATTGGGTTATACTTAATTTCTTCTTATGATAACGTGGGTTGATGTCCGTGATCAACATACTCAACACCACAACACACATCACACATTAACATACATACAACGTATATAAGCATAGCAATACTCACTGCATAGCAACAACATACATATAACATAATAGGAACGATTCACTCTAGGAAACGAACCAAACATCAGTTAGCCAAACTTGGTTAGCCTAGAGAGTGATTTCAATCTCATGTTAAGCTTGTCACGTAACCCATTCCTGTTCTGTTTGTCTAACGTTAACTCTTCCCAAAGATGTGTTGGATATAGTGACCCAAACACACCTTACACATAATCCCCTAGCCCGAACAAAAGTCAGGTAGGAAAGCCTCTTATTAGGCTTGTGGGTGATTGTAATCCAAGAAGGAAAGACAACCAATAACAGAAGGGAGTTAAATCAAATATAGATATCAACTCCCCAACACATGTGCACGACCGAGACACCCCGGATTCCTCACCCCCCATATATACGTATATATATATATATATATATAATATATATATATATATATATATATATATATGTATATTAGTTAGAAATTCCCTTATGGAACTTTTCACATCACGACACCATATGGTGTTACAAACTTGGTTAAACACACAAGGGAGGCAAGTCACCATACGACTTACATGACCAAACAACCGTCGTTACACAACGATATACACAAGAGAGGTAAACACACTTACACACAACAACAACACGCAACTACACACGAATAGCCGTGGTTAGAATGTTCCCGTAGGTTGGGTCGTTAAATCCGAATACCGATCTCTTATGTGATCGAAGAGTCGGTTAGCTATGGTTTAACACTTTCGAGGTTAACAGTATCAGAACTAAATACGCCACATAATGAATTACTGTAAACTCATTTCATGCTATATCTTGCAAGGTGGCAAACACGCAGAAAAACAGGTTGGCATACAAGCCGGTGTAATCCGGTAGAACACAGGTTGCAAGAAAACCATACCTGTCACCAAGGTCCACTCTATTGTGTCCTCTTATGTTCCTCGAATAATTCTCGAACAACTGGTTACATTACAATTGTTTCCATTAACATCGGGGTAACATGAATGTTTAACGACTAATGCGCCCATAGTTAACCCCGTTATCCCGTTATACTTAATTTTACTCTTGTGATCTTAAGTTCACAACTCTCATATCCAATCTAACACTTGTTTACACTTTTTAAGGCCTTTACATGTCACCAAACAAGGCCTAAACATCATATAAAACCATTACCATCCAATCCCCCATCATTAGAAGTCATTAAAACACGATTTGGACAATTTTTGCCCTGGTCTGGGATTTGGTCCGGACCCAAGGTCCCGGACCAACACTAGAATGTACTCTCGGCCCTATTTTTACATTGGTCCGGGTCTTGGTCCTGGACTAAGGACCCGGACCACTTACAAACTCAATTTTCGGGTCATTTTCAAGGGTGGTCCGGGACCTTATACACGGGCTAGGTCCCGGACCCTGCTAAAAAGCTGTTAAAACACCATTCTTCAACCCCTAATCCAACCTTAATCCTTACCTACTAATTCCATAATCTTCCCACATGTTTCCTACATGTTTAAACACCTTAAAACACTCCTTAGAACCTATTTAAATCATTGGTTAAACTTGCTACTCAATTTCTTATAAAAATTCCTAACATTTATAACATTTTTTCCTTAGGATTCTAAATGGTATATTATGCCTACAATATAAAATAACCAAAGTGTTTCCTCACCACCATTACAACTACTCCAAAAGCATTATTTCTCACCAACACCTCCTTTACACAAACTCCTTAAGATTTTTCCCACAAGTTCATACTTAATCCTTCACAAGGCATTATACCTCTTTGTTACCAAATTTTGCACAAGTCTTAACAACACTCATTCCATGACTTTGGTGTATCTAAATCACCCATTTACTAAATCCTCCAAGACCATTCCTAGGTCATCCTAGCACTCAAGAACACCTTAATTAATTTTCTCCCATCAATTTAACACTTAACAATTCCTAGTATATCCTAGGTCACAATATCTTACTATAACACTTAGAAACTCTTAGTTTCTCAACAAAATTTTGCCATAACTTCCCTAGTACATTCTTACACCCAAACACTTAGTTCTTTCACCATTAACAATCAAAGACATTCAAAACCCACCATGAATGTTCTTTACACACAAACTACACCCAAACCACACCAAATCACAATGTAATGCATAAACTTAAATTGCTTGGCACTTAGGCCCTTAAATGACATGGCTCTTAGGCCCTTAAATGACATGAACTAAACACTGAATTTCCCACATATATTGCTTTCAAGCTGCAATTACACACAACAATCCCAAGGCAATAAAGCCTATTGTAAACCACCTTATGATCATTTTACTAACTCATTTACCATTAGCTCTTTAATCACAAATTTACAAATATGATCATATCAATTTCCTAGGTTTACCTAGTTCATTACATAAGGTAAGCTTTAGGTTGCATTTTGCACTCACCTAAACACCCTTCCATAAAACATTAAACCCCTCAAGGTAAGTCATTTACCTTTTGTTTTCCAAGCTTTTCTCACTTGTTTTCTCTTGTTTTTTTCTTGATTGCAAACCGGCAAGGGCTTTACTCACTTGTCCATCTTTCAACCAATATACAAATAAGGGTAATGAGTATCAAGCATTATACTTTAACTCATGAACAAACCATAGATTACAAGAAGTGTTTTAATACACTATAATTGGTATTTACCTTTGGAATTTGAAGAGAACTTGATTAGGAAGCAAGGTAGGACTCCTCCTAGTCCTTTGAAGATTGAATCAAGCTACTAAAATGAACAAGACAAGGCATCACTAATGGTGATTTTCGGCCATGTTCAAAAATGAGAGGAAATTTGATTTTTCTTACCTTGAAGCAAAGGGGAACAACAAGGTGTAAGAAGCTGAGCTTTTCCCCCTTCAATGGAGATTCACCATGGATTCAAACTTGAGTTCTTGAAGTTTTAAAAAGAGGGAAATGAAGGGCTTGGTCTAACTAGCACAAATATGCTCTTAGAATTTGATTTGGAGCATGGAGTTGGATTTGGCAAGGAAATGAAGATGGAGAAGAGAGGTGTTGTAGCATGAACGGTTTTCTTGGGAGAATGGAGGAAGAAGACGGTGGGAACAAGAGGGAATGAAGAAAATGAGGTGAGAGAGTGTACTTGTAAGATATTTAAGTTAAAAGCAAATAGCCTTTTTCTTTATTTCTTCTTCCTTTACTTTAGTTGGCTGGCATGGTGATGACTCACCACCTCTAAAGAAGTCATTTGACTCATTTTGGGCACTATTTGAGTACTATTCATAATTAGCGCACATATTTGTGAAATTTTTGATTTCTCCTTGATTTAGGATTCCTAATGTGATACTAATTAGTACACATGTTGATTAAGGTGTAATCATGGCCATTTAGCCACTCAAAACCCATTTCCAAGACAAATTTTTAAAAACGTGCTTAAAGACTCCTTAAAGCACAATTTGTGTTTAAACTTGTTTTTGAGCTTGGTTTTCTTTGGTAATTGATTTAACATGTTCATTAGCATGTTAATATGGTCTTGGAATGACCTTAAGCTCCTAAACAAGGTTACACCAAGTCTAGAGCAAGTATTTGCTTAGATTGACTTTATGGTGTTTTCTTGTGTTTTCTTTGGTTTAAATTGTCTACCAATGTTTCTAAGGCACTTTTTAGCCATATAATACCATAGTTTAACATTTAATTGACATATCTAGGTTTGGGGTATTTCAGCCGTCGATGTGAACCACGGCCACGGTATATTTGAAGAACGCCAAATGCTCCATAGGATCTACTAAACCGTTGTACATAGAGATATTCTTGGTGGAATTGGGAGGGAGTGATGTTTGGTTTATTTCGTCGTAGAATGGATTTTAGTCCTCCACTCTCTCTCTTCCTGAGTCTGATGTTGTTTGTTGGTGTACGAATCGCTTGGCTAGATCGGTCACCTGTTGGAGTAGGGTCATACACTTGTCCATGGAGACAGTCTGCTGGTCGGTGTTATCGAAGGATGTTTCCTATTCTTCTAATGACACAGTTAAGAGGAAATTAATTACACCGTACCAACACATGATTTTAAGACTACTTTTTTAGAATATGTACTAATAATCATAAGATTAAAGAACCTAGTTGTTCTAAGAAAAACAATTGTATGTTTTCTATGAGAGCATCGTTGGGCATGCATGCAGTCGGTAGGTCTATGATTTTTGTTATTATAAGGTTGAATCCTTCGTATAACTAAAAACAAATTATATCACAAGTCTAATGTACTATCCATATATCTAAGTAAAAAAGATCCTGATAATCAGGACTAATAGGCTAGCTAACACCTAATTAACACTTTGATCTACTAAGATTCAACATGATATAAGATCAAGTTCATCAGAGAACTAATCAATCCAAAGGCTTTACTTATCATGTACCGACATGTGAGTGTGATTTTTCTCTACTTCCTCATCGGTCCAAACTTTCTTCGATCAATGGCTGCTTCGGCTAACCATTGCCCGATTGATGACATCGCCTCCCGTTGTGTCGACCTCTTGCTTCCTAGGGATGAGTGCTCTTTTATAAAGGTTGATGGCTTATTGGATTACGATGGTTTTCCGAATTATGAGCGGAGTTTCATTGGTAAGCTCTTCTTTTCGAGATCCACTGATGTTCGGGCTCTGGAAGCTACGTTTGACAAAGCCTGGCAGATGAATGGCCATATCAAGGCGAAAGTTGGGAGAGTAACCTCTTTGTCTTTGAGCTAGATTCGGAAGGAAAGTTTGATGAGATCTATTATCGGGGGTCATGGGTCTTAATTTGATAGCTCCCTTCTAGTTCTGCAACGGCTTTTCCCCAATAAAGCTCCAAACGACAATGAGTTCAAGCTTATCAATCCACTGCGGGTTAAGGTTCACAATGTCCCTTTTACTCTTCGACACAAATCTTTCGCTCAACACCTTGCATGCAAGCTCGGAAGCTTTTTGGAGTTCGATGAGGATGAGTTTCATTTCATGAGAGTCAAAATTCACCATGACATCTCGAAGTCAGTTCCGATATGTTTCTCTTTCATCCTAGGAGATTCCCCATCGATTCTTCGACTCTCTTATGAGAAAATGCCTTGTTATGTCTTCGGCATCTCTAGTGACCCTCGTTTGCCCGATTGCCCGTTTTGGTGTTTGCTTATGGGTTAGCTCTAAAGATGGGTTAGCTCTAAAGATGGGTTAGCTTTGATAATTGTTTGTGGTAGGGTCTTATGGTTGATTTGTGTCTGGATTAGGAGCAAGTTATCGAATCGGTCGGACTTATCTAGGTCGAGCGGATTAGGTGACAGAAACTGTTTTTCCGTCGCGTGACGGAACTGCTCTTTTTATTTTTTTTATTTTACCAGAGGAATCAGGAAGTACATTACGGGGTATACTATACACTATCATTGTTTTTATTTTTCTTTGGACGTCTCACTTTTATACAAGTTTGTTTTTGGTTTTTCATTTTTATAATGTCAGAGTAATTGTTTTGTCCTTTTAATAATGTAATAATATAGTTATTAAAAAAATAATTCACTAATTATATAAAAAAAATATTTGACTATATTTATATGTATATATGATTTTTAAATATTATTTATTTAATTTGATAATTTGTTGATGAACATATATCCTGATTGAAAATTTTTTAAAAAGTTGAATTAATGCAAAAACAACAAGTTAAATATTTATATGACATCGCTATTGTATTATAGTTCTCTAATCTTATAATATTTGTTGTTGATACATATATGTAAAAAATGGAGTATAGCAATTCAAAATACACCAATCAACTGATTAAAATTAAGAAAATTACTAATATAAAAAATACCAAGCTAATATTTATATTATTTTTGAAATTAAAAAAGTGGTGTATAATATTTTTGAAAAAATATTGCACGTTAATTTTTTAACCTTCATGTTATAAGTTATTGTGTAGTGCATATATAAAAATCAAATGTTAATAAATACGTAAAGTCAACTCCAACAATTCAGTTTATGTATAATGTTGGAAATGTTATGTATAATCATGGTGTGGAAACATTTATATAATAATGGAATCAGAGAAACGTGGAAACGTTTATATAAAGACGTGGAAACGTTTATATAAAGACGTGGAAACGTTTATATAAAGACGTGGAAACGTTTATATAAAAACGTGGAAATGTTTATATAAACTCGTGGATGCGTTTATGCATAACGGGGGAAACGTTATACTTGATTGTGACGTGGAAATATGTCGTAGAAACGTTATATTTAATTGTGGCATGGAATATATAATTGTGTAAACCTATATATGTAATCATGGCGTGTAAACGTTTATATATAAAACATGGAAACGTATTGCGGCATGGAAACATCCATATATAATTATTGAAATGTTTATATGTAATCATGCCATGGAAACGTTATATATAATCATGGAATCGTAGAAACGGGAAACATTTAAATAAAAACGTGGAAACATATATATAACAATGTGGAAACGTTTAAATAAAAAGGTGGAAACGTTTAAATAAAAAGTGGAAACATTATCTGAACTCGTGGACTCCTTTATGTATAACTGTGGAAACATTATATAATGTGCCATGGAAATATCATATAATTGTGCCGTGGAAACATCATATATAATTATAATTTTTTATATATATAATCATGTGTGGAAATGTTTATATGTACTTGTGGCGTGGAAACATTATAGATAATCATGGAATTGTAGAAACGTGGAAACGTTTAAATGAACATGTGGAAACATTTATTTGAATTTGTGGACACCTTTATGTAAAATGTTGGAAACGTTATTTATAATTGTGGTGTGGAAATCTGTCGAGTTAGTGACAACAATATAAAGTGTAGAACTAATGCCAAAAGATTACCCTACCCCCCCCCCCCCAACACCCAAAAAACCACCCTAGGATAGCTAAAAACGTCGAAGGCATTTTTATGGTTTGTAGTGCAGGGTTTAGGGTCTAACGACCCTAAACCCTAAACCACAAACCCTAAAAAGCTGTCGAGTTAGTGACGACAATATAAAGTGTAGAACTAATGCCAAAAAGATTACCCTACCCCCCAAACACTCAAAAACCACCCTATGATAGCTAAAAACATCGAAGACATTTTTAGGGTTTGTAGTACAGGGTTTAGGGTCTAACGACCCTAAATCCTGAACCACAAACCCTAAAAAACTGTCGAGTCAGTGACGACAATATAAAGCGTAGAACTAATGCCAAAAAGATTACCGTGCCCCCAAACACCCTAAAAACCACCCTAGGAATGCTAAAAACGTCGAAGGTTTTTTTATGGTTTGTAGTCAGTTGAGACAATATAAAGTGTATGTGAGCCTAATTTTATTAGAATAATTACGGTTATTTAGTACATGGATTTACAAGTATTTAAATGGTTTATGGTTTTTAGTTTTTTCATGGTTTGAATCTCTTCATATTATTTTACTTAAGTTTTATGGGTTTTTTTCATTTATTTTTATTTATTATTTAAAGAATAAAAAAGAAATAATATATTATAAATATGCTAAATCATTTATTTTCAAAAACTGTATTTAGAGATGTAAAAAAACAAATGAATAATATAATTCATCAAAATATATTACTTAACTCAAAACTATAATAAAATATATACATCCATATTTATACTAATAATAGGCTGAAAAAAAATAATAATTAGACAATAAGGGTTCGAGCCATTAAAAATAAATATTTACATCTATTCAATATAGTCTGTTTTTCACAAGTGCTGGTGCATATGAGATGAGCATGATGATTATATTAATATTAATTTAATTGTTATGATGCTTGCGATTACGATGTACGTATCTGTTGCCGTGATCAATGTATGAGTGAGTGAAAAGAATATTTAACGGTTCTGATTGAAATAAAACAAAAAATGAATGATTACGATTGTATCCGTCCAGGACGGAAATTTCCTGTCCGTCACGAAAGCTGCAGCGCGAATATGATGCTTGTGCATCTTGAGATGTACTGTTGACTTAGAATTTTCTGATGTGTTTTATGAACTGTCCCAACTTTCCTTATTATGTTAGTATTAATCACTATCGTTTTTGAAAAAAAAAAACTTCATCTTGCGCGTACAATTAGTCAAAGTAAAGAGAGAATGGAGGTCTTATACTTAGGCGTTTATTAATTTCCAGAATCATTTGATCGATATCATCCAATAATTTCCAGATAACGGTGGCGTTTATTAATTTCGTGTGTCTGATGTTTTTAACCAATACGAACTGATCGTACCGGATAAGCACCAATGAGATTATTTATTCTCCAAACTATGATCGATCCGTATCGTATTTACAACCGCGATTGAGGTTGAAGAAAAGTAAATCTTTTGCATGGTTGATAATCTACCTTGTCACTGAAAGTTAGAAAAAATAGAGAAGAAAAATAGTTGATCTGACAATATATAAACTAGCTGATAAAATAAACTCGATGTAAAGCTTGGGGCTAATTAATAACGGTCGGCGGACGTACTGAATGATGACTGGTGTGCGCTGCGCACTATTATCTACAAAAGAAACGGACACCTGTGTTGACAGGTGTAAGAAGAAGACAGTACTGTATTTCCACGTATCGATCGGTCTCATTCATTGGTGTCGGTTATGGATCATCTTTGATTTGGATAACGAAGACGAACACACTGCTATTTAATTCAAGCAGCAGCAGCAGCAGCAGAAGTAGAAGAAGAAGGATATCAGATCAGAGAATAAATCGATAGCAACTGAATTACCACAGACACTCACTATATATATTAGTGACAGAGAAAAAGATCGAGGTGCTGAAGTTTAAGAAAGAAAGAAAGAAGAATTAACAATGGCGACGATGGGAAGGAGTTTAGCTGGTCCATTATTGTTTCTTAACCTATTATTATACTTGATCATGCTTGGATTCGCTAGTTGGTGTCTCAATCGTTACATCAATGGTCAATCATACCATCCAAGTAAGTCACTCACATCAGCTTCTTTACATATCGATCTAATCATCTCCAACAAATTAATTCTCTTGTTTCATCCAGGTTTCGGAGGTAACGGAGCGACACCGTTTTTCTTACTAGTCGCGATTCTGGCAAGCGTGATCGGGATAGTTTCAAAAGTAGCTGGTGCAAATCACATTCGAGCATGGAGAGGTGACAGTTTAGCAGCTGCGGGATCAACAGCATTAGTTGCATGGGGATTAACAGCATTAGCTATGGGATTAGGTTGTAAACAGATACATATAGGTGGACATCGTGGATGGAGATTGAGAGTTGTTGAAGCTATGGCGATTATACTTACAATAACGAAGTTGATTGATGTTATGTTGTTACATGGTGGAGTGTTTAATAGTAGGTATGGGCCGGGGTATAGAGAGAGTGATTATGGACATGGTGCGGGAACTGGTGGTGGGGATCCTGTGGGTGGTTATAAAGGGACGGGGAGGATCTAGAGGGCGCTAGCTAGGTAGATGCATGGAACATAACTTATGGTTCAATCAAGTAGATGGATGTGAACGAGCTGTATGTACATTACTGCTTGTTAGATATGATATGTCGTTTCGTTACAGCAAAATTGTACAATTGCAAACACAACTCCATTTGACTACAGTCACTTGAAATTGAAACTCAATCTCTCACAATACAGTGAAGCAAATGGTTTCTGGTATTCACGTTAATCATGTACAAAGAATATTCTCAACTTCCACTCTCCTACAGAGTCAAACAGACAACGATAGTAATGGCCTAATTCTGTACCAACACCCCGCTGCCTATGTTTCCCAAGTAGAATGAACAAAAAAAAATTTACAATTTCCCAAAGTGATCAATCCTACTCTACATTTGGTATCCCCTTTCCCGACGATATCCAAGAATCGAATTCCACCCCACTCGTCCCACCCTTCTATTCCTCCTACTCCTCCTACTATTACTACCTTTCTTCTTTTCCTTCCTCACCATATTAGGCACCGAATCCGGCAAGTGTTCAATCCATTTCAAAGGCAATAATGCAGCAAAAAACTGTATCAAGATCCCAATAGGCAAATTCGTATAGTCTCCACTACCAATGCCAACCAAAGAAGCCAGTCCAATGCCAAAGAATCCACTGACAATAGAAGACAAGCACATGGCCGATGCCAAGAAAGAAGGGAGGGATGCTTCACAACCAGGAGGGCACAGACTCGCAATCAGCACCAAGAAGGGAACAGTCTTGAACACAGCAATAGTTTCAGCTAATCCTGCAAAGCACAGAGCGTACAGTTCATTCGAAATACCCAGGCTTAGGTTCATCTGTTTCACAAGAACAAGGTCCAGAAGAAAGGAGAACGCATAGACACTCTGCACTGCACTGATCAGGTTTCTCATCGGCATTTTCTTCCAGTATCGATCATACAACACAGTTAACAGGAGAAGTACCACCTGACCAAGCACTTTTGACATCCCTATGATGGATGGATCAAGGTTTAGGTGTTGAGTTTGGTAGCAGAAGATAGACCCAGAAAGAATAGGTACACTTGCAATTGAAGCCACAATCCAAAGCAATGGCCGGGAAATTTTCTCAGATTTCAGTGCCCTTAACAGCTCAGGTATTTGTTTCTTCACACTATCCATGATAGATTGGTTCTCACTTTCGTCTAAGATTGGAGCCTTGGATAAACCAATTATTCTTCCCGCGTAATCAAACAAATACAGAGCTGAATAAGAGTAGGCCAGAGAATACAAGAAGCACAATCTGTGGGTGTGCCTTGGACAGCATGATACCGCCCAGGGAGTTGCCAAGTATCCCAGCCACAGCTATGGCCATGAAAGTGTAGGATTGGAGGCCAACGATTTTGTTCTTCTGTCCATACTCCGCCACAAGGGCATCTTGTGCAACTTCTGTGAGTGCTGCTCCAAGATTACTTAGGAGGACACATACCATAAGTGGGCCAAATGATTCACCAGCAAATGGAATCAATGCCAGTGAGCCCCATGAAAGGACCTGCAAAACAACTAGAGATTCCCATTTAATGTCAAAATTTCCATCATCAAAAAGGTTCAAGTTGAAGGCAAGTAATATACTCTCTAAGCACAAAAGCAACACAAGACAAGGTTCCAATGAACTTTGATTGGCTTATTACTAGGATCGAAACATAGAGAGCCAGATTATTCCCCATGAAATATAAGGAGTCCAATGAACTTTGAACCCCTTAGATGCAATGATAACTATTTTCCTTTCACTGACTATATGCTTAAAGGACTGTTGCTAGTTCCTCAGTATGAATAAAAGTCATAAACAAAGAATGAAGTATCTATCTGCAGTTCTCTTTTCACGTATGCCAGAAATATCATTAACAAATTCTGTCAAACCTTTCAGCAACAGAAAGAAATAAAAATATATAGATAACTTGATATCCAAACAAAATTGATGCAAATGCAACATCAGTTCAAGGGCAAAAGCAGATTCCTAAAGATTGCCTATACAAGGATACAAAAGTAACTGTTAGTATTGTAGTCATGATCCTTGCCGATAAAATTGAATAGATAAGGAATATATAGAGGAGTAACTCCATCAAAGTAGTATCAGATACCAAATAGAAAGTGAAAACTCAAGGCTGGAAACAGTTTGTCACAAAAGCTTCCAATTTAAGATTTACAGTTTCCGAACTAAAGCTGACTTCCAAAAGGTAACTAACTTGAGGGGATAAAAAGTCCCCGTCTGCCGATAAACAAAGTATAATGCCTACGGGCATCCTTCAATAGCAAACAATGCAGAGCAGGACAAAACTCGTTAAGCATAACGACAATCGCTAGTACCAAGTCAACATAAACTATTTTGCTTCTTACACGCAAGAAGATACGAGAACGTAACCACATTTAAAAAATAAATAAGTCACAATCAATAAATACATTAATAGAAAAGAGACAAATTCCAAGGTACGAAACCAGGAAGATAAGAAATAATTAGTCTACCTCCAATGGAAATGTAGGGTACCCGGTGAGCACCACCGATGGGAATAGCATCAGATAGAACACCATAGAGTGGTTTGGCAACCATGGGTAGGTTAGCAGAGTACTGCAGAAGCTGCAGAGTGGAAGGCTGGAATTGGAGGTTGTAAGCCATGTGGAATTGAGAGCTAACCACGGAAAGCACCTAAACCCTTGAATCCAATACCCGAACCCGCAGAGAGACAGCATCTCGTCTCTACCAACTTCTCGCCGGCGACCCTGTTGTTATTCCGTCTGTCCTCCTCCTGCTCATTCTCCTCCGGACTTCCCACAACGGGCAGTTTCCTCTTAGAAGAAGACCCTTCGGCGGATTTCAAAATAGCATTGATCAAACGACCGTCGGGACCGATAAAAATCGACGAGCTGTTGGCATATTCAATGAAGGGTGAGCGGAAAGAGGAATTGGGGGAGGAAAAGGCGGAGCAGGAGGGTTTTGAATGAAGAAGGGAAACGTATGACCTCGGGGTCAGTTGGGTTCTACGCATGGTTGGGAATAAGGGGTTGGTGTTTGAGATTAGCACCGAAGCCATGGTGGCAGGAAGGTGGCGATTCCGCTAAACAGAGAGCGCCTGACGACGGGCGCTGTGAATTAGAATCTCCTTCCTCGCCACCTGTTCGGGGAGTCTCTATGTAGTCCCCCAAGGAGCAATGGGCGAGAGATGGAGGGACGACGGAAGCGATCAGTGGAGAGATCTAGAACATATGGGAAATTAGAAATGTGGAATGTGATTCTATATGTAGGGTACGCTGGGAGAGAGCTATTGATGGTTTTGGAACATTGTGAATTTGCGATTGACGAGGAAGACAACCAAAACCCGAGATACAGGAAAGATGGGAGGATCCAGAAAGAGCGAGGGAGGCATGGCCTCGAGGTTCAACCGCACGTGGGTGGGACCTGCCTTCGTTTACGCGCTCCATTTGTCATTCAAGCAACGACCGGAAAGAAAATAGTTTGTCTAGACCAAGAAAAACAACTAACTTGAGGTTGGGAAGGGGCTAACGCAGTACGATGAATCGACATCCCTCGTCAAAAAATTTCCCAAAAGGGTACTAACTATCATCAATTCATTTTTTACTTAAAAATGATACTATTACAAATTACTACTCCCTTAGTCCAGTCAAATCGTACAGTTTACTATTTAAATATATTGTTTGATTTTAATATTTAACTTATAAAATAATATATTTTTATAAATCTATTGTTTTACAATATAATTTTTATGTGTAAAACTATATATCATACAACTTAATTTTTAAAAATTATTTTATCTTATATATTTAATATTGAAGTGGAAAAACGTGTCAAAAAGTAAACAGAACACTTATGACGGGACGGAGATAGTACCATTTTACAATTTGGGAACTTCTTTCTTTGTACATAATTTCGAGATTGGAGAAATTTATTAATATTTCAGTGTAATTATGTTATTAATACATTAAAATTTGAAGTTAGTATAATATGTATTGTCTGCTTTATCACTTTACCATCTTTTTTTGGAATTTTTGAATGTGTGAGGTGAGGCTTGAGTTCCCGACATTTTGATATTTTTCCTATTTATTGATAAGACTTCTATTGATATAAATATATTTATTTATTTAATGGCATATGTTATCTTACTATTGTTTAAAAACAATATTTCTAGGCTATAGTTGGGTGTAGTATTCATGTTTTGACAACTTTTTTAAAAAATTATTTGTATATATATACGATGATACACTAAATTAACTATGTACATGTTTTAGTGAACATTTATACAGGTTTTAGTGTGACGATGCACATGTGTGAGAATGTACATGTTCAATTATGAGAATGTATATGTTTTCATGAACATCTGTACATGTGTGTATGACAGTCTGTACAAGTGTTCTTCCTTATATCTATATGTTTTAATCTAAGGATATCTATATTTAATTATTTGTACAGGTTTATATGACTATCTATATGTTTTTAATGCGATGATATACATGTTTTTACGTGATGATGTACATATTTTAATGAACATTTGTACAGGTTTGTATGATCATCTGTACAAGTTTTCTTTTTACGTACTGTGAACTATACATGTAAAAATAATTTTTTAAAGTTGTCAAAATATACCAATGACTGGTCTAGTGTTTGAAGAGCTTGAAAAAAAGTGAACAATTATATAATGTTTTCCATATTGGATGTATATATTAAAAGTTATATCAATTTAAAGTTTTTGTAATAAAAAAGAAAAAGAAAAAAGACACGTGGGATGGATGTGACCAATTTAACTACGATAACCTGTAGCCAAGAAATACCAGTTAAAATGTTAGATAATTAGTTCGATTGTGTTCTTCATTCGTTACATCTAATTACTATATTTGAAAATAATATATCCTTTTAAGTTACCTCAATTTCCTTTTTCTCTTTTCATTTTCTTGAACTATATCATGGTTTCATGGCCTCAACCTTTATTGGCATATTAAACACTATTTATATGAGTTATGTTTTCAACATCAATAACATATAAATACATATAATAGAGTCAAAACAAATCAGCAACAAAAATATCAAAGCGGAGTCTAAATCCTAAAAATAATTTTTTGTTAAATATTACGTATTTAGTACAAATTATGATGATTTTATATATCCATAATAGTTCTACAATTGTGATGAGTGATACAAGCCTCCATATTCCATAGAATTCGGTTCGTTTGAATCCTCTCACCCCTTTGGATCTACAAAAGTAAAGGTGATTTTTTAGTGCTCTTCATATTGTTGTAACCAATATAAATTACTAAATTCATGTATAGTATATATTTGTAGAGCGTCTTACAAATTAACTCGTGACATTGTTACAACACTATATTCTACTTTCTTCTTATAGTGATATTTAATAGTCAACAAAATTACGACATCAGTAGTCCCAGAGTCACTTTCTGGACACGACAAACGGGATATACAAATCTTCGCCGCGAGATACCTAGCGCTGACAAACTCCAAAATACAATTGTTTGTTTACGTTTTGGTTATCTGTTTTGGGCGCACAAACGGAGAAAGGTAAAACTGCACATACACGAGTGAGGATAACTCACTCAATCTACTGTATGGCTTTTGTCTGTTTATGAAAATAGCCAAGACACTAGGAACTGCGGAAGACAACTAGGCAAACGGATACATTATAGAACAGAGGCGGACCGATGTTATAATCTGTGGGGCACGTGCCCCCACAGGTTTTTGGAAAAATACAAGTATATATGTGTCTATGTATAGCAAAAATAAATAATAAATGTTAAAAGATAACTAGTGTAACCAAAATATGATGTTTTGACATTCAAAATAGTGAATGTTCAAAATGTTGGTTGATGTTATCAGTTACTACAACTACAATTGAAAGAGCATCCCGTCTCATGAAATATATTAGAATGAGAGATGAACTGGTTGATGATAATCTAAACACTTATGTAGAATCAAATATATTATTAGCCCATTAACAATAATATTATTATGTATTTTTAAATGATAAAAGACTTATATAAAGTTATTGTAATATAAATATTTAATATATTTTTTATTTAATTTTTAATATTTTGTTTGACAGATTATTATTCGATAAAAAGTGCCCCACCAGAGGCGGATGAGGCTCCAATCCGCGAAATTTTGAAAATTAGTTAAATGACCTTATAAATTTTTAAAAAATACAAAATAACATAATATTTTACAGTGTGAGAGTGTCAAAAAAAATTTACTCCCGTAAATAAATTTTTTGGTTCGACAACTGACCCCCACAGGTTTTAAAGTCTGGGTCCGCCACTGTTATAGAAATGCTCAAGCAAATCAAGAAGATATATGGCCTACACTTAGACTCAGAAGTTGCTAACTCATAAGAAAAGTCGACATCTGAAGCGCATTGTTCTAGAGTCTAGTACACAAACCAAAAAACATCTAACGAAGTCAAATACCTCGAGAAATATGCTAGCTAATCAAGAAAGGATGTTCACATATAGAAGCTAACTCACGCTTTTGGCAGTCGTTATTCCACCATGATATCAAGTAATGTTGGCCATGATTCCGATTCCGCCGGATCCGGTTCCGGGAAATGTGTATTCAGATTCGGAATTGAGCCTGGGTGGTTTTGGTTCCAAAAACTGTATTCGCTTTGGGTTCATTCAAAAATCCGGTTCCAACCGATTCTGATCGATTCCAACCGGTTCCGGGGCGATTCCGGAAAAATATGATCGGCTAGAGTTTCTTCATTTTAGCTCCGATTTGAGATCCGTTTGCGTGCACACGTTGCTCTTTTGTCCAATTTACTCCTAGATAGGTTATTCCTCAAGTTTATAATCTTAAGTGTGTAAGAAACAAAGACTTAGAATTTTTTATTGAATTTACAAAAATTAAGGAACAAAGAGAATTTTATTATATGCTTCATTGCCTTGTTAAAACCTTATTAGGTAAAACCCCATTGGGAAAACCCTAATAAGAAAAAAGATTATAGCTACTAAGAGATTACATGATTTCAATTTGCAAGTCTTAAAAAAGATTACATTGAAAGAAAGTAGTACTAATACATTCTAAAAGATTACAAGATAGAATTCTTAAGTGATGTTTTCCCCATTCATCTCATACCAATCATCATGTTGCCCTTTGTACTGCGTGTGCTTGGGATCTCAGCTCGGCTAAGTCCCAATCATACTTCTCAACACAAACCTTGATTGAGTCGGGTGCAAGGCTTGATCTCTTTTCATCCAGCACTCGTTTGCCCGCACTAAACACCGACTCAGAAGTAACGGTTAATGCTATAATTGCTAGCACATCTCGAGCTATCTTTGCAAGGATGGGAAACTTGCTTTCATGTGCTTGCCACCACTTAGGAACATCTACATCACCATCATCATCAAAACTAAAAGTGGAGTTAATATAATCATCATAAGTACAAGATCCGGAACCCGGTTGAACTGATTTTAGTCTTTTCAAAATACTAGAAATCAAAGAACTTCTTTTACTACTAAAGTGCGGTGGTTTAGTAGTCAAGTTAGATAATTGGTTCTAATGTAGCAGTCAAGTTAGATAAAACATCTTGGACACACAAATTTACAACATGTGCACAACATCGAACATGCAAGTAATCTCTTTTATGCAAGAGTGTAAGCTTCTTATTAGCTTTTAGATAATCTACACACTTAACATTGTTCGAAGCATTATCTAAAGAAATCAAGAATACCTTGTCTAACAAATTCCACTCAGATAATACTTCATTAAGTTTATCAGAAATATTATGACCGGCATATGTATCATCAAAAATATCAAACACAATAATACGCTTTTGAAGCATTGAAGAACTATCAATCCAATGAAGTGTAACACAAATAAATGTCAAATTAGTAATAGATGTCCACATATCACTAGTTAAGGAAACATGGCCATCAAATGCATTCATCATTTCAATTAGTTGGTTTCTAGTTTTACTATGTTGAGCAAAAGCTCTACATTTAAGCGTATTCCTAGGCACTATACTATATTGTGGTTGTAATGTGGTGCAAACACAATTTCAAAATAAGAGCTTTCACCAAAATTAAAGGGAAATTGTTCCGCAGTAATAAATCTAGCCATGACATCTATCATTCTTTCTCTATCATAATGAAAAAAACTTGGACTGGGTTGTCATTCGGTAAACCCGGTGAGCATAGTTTGACTGCTCGTACCGCCCATCATTTCCGCCATATCCTTGTAGATTTTGTGCATTTTCAAGTGCTTTGCAAAGGATCCAGTTCCAGTGCCCGCCGCCCATGCAAGTCCTTTGCTACAAAGATTGCAATATTGCTTGTATGCCCCGACCTTCTTCAGATCTCCTTTCTTTGTGAAGTATGCCCACACCCAAGAAGCTATTTTCATTTTTGATGGAATAGTGTTGTCGGCATCATCATCTTGATTATCTTCTTTTTGATCAAGATTATGGGCATCGGATGGGGTAGAGGATGTACCTTTAATTGTAAAAAATTGATTTAGACTATAATTAAAATAAGAATGCAATTAAAATTAAGTTTGTATAAAATAAACTGTAACTAATATTAAAACTTACCAAATGGGGATATTCCTGGTTGTGTTGACCCCATGTTTGTAGATCCGTGCTGAGAAATTGTATAACTTCCACCTTGGAGGATTGATGGTGAAAATTATGGTTGTTGATGATACTCGAATTCCATCTCGTCAATTTGGTCTTGTTCATCAACTTGAAAATTTGGGTTGATTAGGAGTTTGGAAGAAGGCATCACTTCCTTTCCGGCTCTTCTAGACATTTTGCTAGAATGTGGGAAATGGGAATTGAGAGCTAATGTCGGAAATGAGCTTTTTAGTAGCTAGAATGCTTAATAGCACTTAATTGCATAAGAAAATACTAGTAATAAGAGACAAGAAGAGTTGCATGGTGAGAATGATCATAAAATGGTGTATTTATAGGGGTTTTAGGGCAAACTAGTCTTGGAGCCGTTAGAGACAGAAAAATAGAGTTGTTGGGATTTCTAGCCAGTTTCGGTTCTAGTTTCAACAACTCTTTTGTCAGAAGAGCACACACATCTCGGCCACAAAATGATGTCATTTTGCCCATTGACCAATGATTAGTTTGACCGGTTCCGGGGCGGTTCCAGTTCCGGTTCTAGTTCCGGTTCCGGTTCTACGATTTCAAATCCAATGACGGTTCCAGGCGGTTCCGGTTTCGAGTCAGGTTAGGTCCTGAATCCTAAAACCTATATTCGTATTCACGGTTCCTACCGCATCCGATTCTGATTGGTTCCGGTTCGACTCAGCGGTTCAGGTTCTATTCAGAACCGATGGCTAGCATTAATCTCAACGGGATTAAGTCTTCTCTCTGGTGTGGTGGATCGCTCACACCGAAGACCCGAATGATCTTTGTCGTCCTTAACTCTTGTGACAAGGGATGTAACTCACCTATCCGTTATAAGAGCATTACTATTGCAGCGGGATACCCTAGAAGGCCTCTTCTACGGCGGTTTTACGGTATATCACGTCCAGTTTCTCTCTTTCTCAACCAGTAACCTCAACTTTTGGCATTATTGGACATAGGTTGACAATACTAGAAGTGCCTTCTTTTTAGATGTTGGAGCATAGAGAGAAAGGGTAATTTTTTGTGTGGGAGAAATTGAAAATTGAAAACTGAAAACACCCGAGACAGAATTTCCTTTATAAGGACTTTTGGATTGAATATTTACAATCTACTTGAAGATATCTAAGGACGAGGGGAAGCTCTCGTTGCTTCGAATGAAGTGAAAAGAGATCCTAGTGTATGGGGGTGAGATCCACTGGTGCTAACCGACTCACAAACCAAGGTCGGTTAGCACTCGGTAGGTTGCTTGTGCCTAGGGGTAAGCATTCGGCCGTACTTGAAAACTGAATTAGGAATAAAAGTTTGATCTTTGGTGTTTGTTTTGTTATAACTGAATAACCGAATTTCAATATAAGAACTGAAATACCCGAAAACTGGAAATTTTAAAAATCAGAACCGAGAACAGACCCAAAAAACTGAAGTTTCCTTAATTTGATTTTTTGTTAGCTTTGAATAGTAAAAAAACCCAAAAATTGTGTACATCACCAAATTTTTAAATACACAATACAACATATAAACTTATTTAGTTATTCGGGTAAACCGAATAACTAAACCTTGGAACCAAAACCAAACTGAAATATATTTTGGTTTAACTTGAATAACCAAAAACAAAAAATTTCCAAGAACGGTTAAATAATTTTGGTTAAAAAACCTAAATATTTGTAGTTCTCAATTATAACCAAATAATTGCATATGAATGCTCACCCCTACTTGCACCCTAAAGTCGATTGGTGCCATCTTTATAAAGCCAATGAGGATGCGCCAAACATCACGTGAAATTCTAATAGTTACGATTCTCTGCCACACTTGGTAGGAAACCAGGACAACCGACCAAAACCTGTTATACCCAAAAATTGACCCTTAAGAAAGGTCCTAACACACAAAGACAAAGACAAGGACAAGGCCAAGGACAAGGGCAAAACTGGGACTTTCTATTTTCACATGATATGATTAGCACCTCAAATAAGGTTTAACATCATATTCTCACAAAGGGTAGTTTTTCAAATTTTAAGGTGATGATGCATATTTTCCTCAAATATAGTCTGACCTTCTATGCTTAATTAGTCCACTCCCTTGTTTTGTTGGATGGAAAGGGGGCAAAATAATCCTTATTTATTTAGTTTTCGAATACTTGTCTTTGAATTGCTTATCCTTATGAAAATGTAGAGCTGATCAAATGGGCGGGCGGGCCGGGTTCGGGCCGGGATGGCATTGAATTCTAGGCCCAAACGGGCCTATATTTTTGTCCAAGCCCGTTTTAAAATTTTTCGGGCCGGGCCAGGCTAGGCCCGAGCTTATTTTAATCTTTGCCATTGCCCGGCCCGCCCGACCCGGTTTTATAATTTTTTTTGAGTAAATTACTCGGAACCCCCTTGAGGATTGGGCATAATATAGTTAACCTCCTTGTGTTTATCATAATTATTGGTAACCACCTTGAGATTACAGTATTTTTGACTATGAGCCCCTTAACTATAATTCAATTATTAAAACGTTAACCACGTGCTGACCCATCAACTTAATAACATTATTAATGACATGCTTGACAAAAAACACTGATTAATCAGCATTCTTATTGTCCGAAAAATGTTAACCCTACCTCGAAAATGCATCTGAATTGGGATGAAGGAGAGTTAAATGATGCTGATTAAGCAGTTTTGTTGTCCAGGCTGGCATTAATAATGTGATTAAGCTGATGGGCTAGCATGTAGTTAATGTTTTGATAACAAAGTTATAGTTTAGGGGCTAATGGTCAGAGATACCGTAACCTCAAGGTGGTTACCAATAATTATGATAAACACAAGGGGGTTAACCGTATTATGTCCATTCCTAAAGGGGGTTCCGAGTAATTTACTCTTTTTTTTATAATATTGTTGGTTTTTTTTGAAAAAATAAATAGACTATATATAATAATAATATATTAAATATAATATGAATATATGTTGTTGGTAATATTAATAGATATTATATATAATTTAAATAAATAATACAAGGTATTATATAAAATTAATTTAAATATATACTTCCTCCCATTTTCAGTACTTTATTTTCTAACTCTAGGCATAAGAATTAAAAAAAAAGTTTAGTCTATTTTACTCTTATTTTTTACATTGAGAATTGAAATAATTTAAAAATTAGAGTTGTAAAATAAAAGATGGGAGGGTAGAATTGGAAAGCAGATCACAAAAAAGGCTAAAACATCTTCTATTTTGAAACTAGTGAAAGAATCCAACAAATCATATATTGAAAACAAGGGAAGTATTATATTATATCTATAAATATATATAATAATAATTAAACCGGGTTGGGCCGGGCTTAGTTACGGGCCTAAAATTTTGTCGAAGCCCGGCCCGGTTTTTCATTCGGGCCTGATTTGTTGTCCAAACCCGTCCGAAATTTTTTCTGGATGGGCTTTTCAGGCTTTATTTCCGGGCCGGGTTGGGCCGCCGGACCGGGTAAGTGTTGATCAGCTCTATGAAAATGGCTAAGCGTTTCTATCTTGCAAACCACTCATCTAACATAGGGGGAATCTGTAACACCTGTTTTTATTGGATCCAAGGAATGTAAAGTTGTGCACACCCTTGACTGTTTAATGAGAACACCTAAGTACAAGGCTTTATGTGTGATGAGTTGTGTTTCTTCGCCATTTACCATAAGAGCGCCTCGGGGCTACGCAGTGACATGCGGGCCGTGTCAAGAAGGATTGGCTTGATGCAGCGGTGACAAGTGATGGGTTCGAGTCCCTAGCACGTTGTCATGCGCAGGATGACCTGACGAGGTTGGCAAGTGAGTTGCACTTGGCCAGGTGAGGTGGGCTCACCCAAGCACGCGAGGGCGGTGGTAGTATTGTGTCGGTGGAGTGTCGAGGACATTGCCATGGCAGACACAACAAGACTTAAGACAAGGGCCTGGGGCGCCTTGTGCTGTCACGACATTGCACGACATCGCATGACACGGGTGCTGGCTGTGCTGGGCACGGGCACTGGCTGTGACTGCATGCGCGGGGCGTCGGTGGCAAGGGGATTTCATTAGCAACGAGCGCGGGCGTCATGCATTGACACGGGCGTTGGCTGCGCATAGGCGCGGGCGCTGGCTGTGAGCTGCGAATTGTGGGCACTGTGCTAGGCGCATGTGTGTTGCAGTAAAACTGGATTTTACTATAGTCCCTTGGTAATTCTGAGAGTTACCTTAATTAAGTCTTGACCCATTGATGGAGTGGATGTTATGAGGTTACATTAATAACATCTCACTTATGAGAAGGGAACTTCTTATTAATATGGCGGTTACGGATGTTACTAGCTTTCCTCTTAATTATCTTATTTAAGGTAATGTTGGTTGGTCTTCCTTGGAGGAATTCCTAAAGCCTTATTGATTGCCAAATTAAAAGGGGCAAGTCAAGAGTTGTTGTTATGAGATATGAACTCCCTTGTAACCGATGGGTTAAGGAAGAGTCTCCAACTCCTTTATTTATGGCGCCTAGTGTGGAGGTGATTCTCTAGCTTCTAGCGCCTATATTTAATGGGGACTGTTGGGGTATCTCTAACAATTAAATGGGCTGGTTAATTGATGAAGCTAAGGAGAACCGAAACTCCCTGTGTTTAATAAAGGAAGTTACTAATGGTTGCTATAAAAGGGAATGGGGCGGCAAGGCTGGACAACACATCACCACCTGCGCCTTTTGTGAGTAAACAAAGAAGAGAGCTTTGTTCTTGGCTAATCCCACAATTCCCTCAAGATAGCTACGTCTCACAAAGAGGAGCTAGGCTCTCTCTTTCCTCCCTTGAGACACCATTAGTGTGGAAGGGTCTAGGACCGCTTCTTACCCCTTTGTCCCATCAGTAAAGTAGACCCGCTACTTCTCCAATCCTGTAACGGAGTAGTTGGACTGGGTTGCTACCGTGGGGTGGTAAAACGTGCTTGTGCATCCATGTTGGGTCATCCTCGAGTTGGAGATCTAGAAGGAAAGACAAGTGGAGCGCTTGGAAGCTTACAGAGGCTTGGGTTCGAACAACCTCTTTTGTGGTCGAGGGGCGGGGCGGCTGATCGACTCGGGCGTGAGTTGAGCCGGTCATAGCGAGTATTTTCTCGTGTGACAAGTGTGGTATCAGAGCTACGTTCGCATTCAGAGCCCCATCACATAAAAGAGTTCGACCTTCCCTCTCTTATCTTTCTCTCGCCAAAATCTACACTTGAGGAAGTTAGAGTTGCTAACTTTGCTCAACCGCAACCATGGCTTGTTCTCCTGCGACTTTGGTGGATTCCAACGAGCTGCTGGTCAAAGCCAATGATCTCCTTTCCTTGTTCGAACATGGAGGAGCCTTGTCCGTAATTGATGTGCTCAATCAACTTGTTGAGGTGATGTGCAAATCTCCTAGCGTCTTCAACGACTACCAAGATGCCGTGGTGGTGTTAGCGCACCGTGTGAGGCGCTAAGCCAAAACTTGGAGGTGATCGTTGAGTGCCTAGTGTTGGACACCAAGGGAGCAACCAAAGACAAGGATAGGCAGCGACAACAAGCAACCATAGAGGCGGTGAACACCATGCAAGCGGGCGCCGTGCAGAGTCTTGTGCGCGGGCGTGTGTCTCCTTCGACAAACCCTTACTGCGGAACGATAGTCGTGGCTGAAATAAGGCGGGAAGCTGTGTGTGATCAGTTCCAAGGATCTTCTAAGAGACTCAGGAGTACCGACGACGTGATGCAAGCGACTATCCCAACCTTCTATTATCAGGGAGCTCCGTTTCGAGCTAACACCGCGGTCATTGATTTCCTAGCTCCCCGGGGGAGTAAAGACTTGCTCTATGTTGACGCAAGGATTGGTGACAAGATCCGGGTGATGGCTATGATCGACACGGGAGCGACGAGTAACCTGATCAATGTGAAGGATGCGATGGCGATGGGCTTTGCTATCAGGGAAAGCCAAGGATTCGCTAGGGCTGCGAATGGTCAACCGATGCCTATTCGGGGTACGGTTAAGGCGTCAGTCAAGGTAGACGATTGGCAAGGTGATGTGAACTTCGATCTTCTTGAGATGCCGGACTTCCCCATGATCCTAGGAGCGTCTTTTCTGAGAGCAACCAAGGCGATGCCAGCCTTACATCTGAATGGTCTCATGATCATGAAAGAAGGGATGCCTTGCTTCGTGAAAGGGTTGAGACATGCAGATCTAGCAGCTTTGGAAGCTGGAAAGGCTACACCTTTGCCAACTACGGTAGTTGACATGGAGGTGGATGAAGTTTCAGAGGAGCCGCAGGCAAGTGAAGCTCTGGTTGATGTTCAGTCAGACGGCTCTAGAGGATTTCTTTTGATTGTGGCCGGGCCGCAAGGAGGGGAAGAGGTAGGAGAGGTTCCTACGGTGATGAAGGATCTCATGAGGTCGTACCAAGACTTGATGCCAGACGAGTTACCAAAGGCCTTACCTCCGAGACGTGAGACAGATCACCACATTGAGTTGGTCCCAGGAGCGGTACCTCCTGCCCAACCACCCTATCGAATGGCACCGATGGAATTGGAGGAGTTGAGAAAACAGTTAGACGGACTTCTAAGTGCTGGTCTCATTCATCCTTCAAGAGCACCTTGTGGAGCACCAGTTTTGTTTTAGAGGAAGCATGATGGTACCTTGAGGTTGTGCATCGATTACAGGGCATTGAATCGGGTGACTGTCAAGAACAAATATCCTATCCCTCACCAGGGAGACTTGTTTGATAGACTCGCCAAGGCCAGGATCTATACCAAGATGGACTTGAGATCGGGTTATTGGCAAGTGAGGATAGCGGAGGGCGATGAAGGCAAGACAACTTGTGTGACTCGTTATGGATCGTATGAGTTCTTGGTGATGCCTTTTGGCTTGTGTAATGCCCCGGCAACGTTCTGCAACCTAATGAATGAGGTATTGCATGACTTCTTGGATGACTTCGTGGTAGTATATCTGGATGATATTGTTGTGTACAGCGCCAACCTTGAAGAGCATGTGAAGAGAGTCTCCGACAAGCTCCGGGAGTACAAGCTCTATGTCAAGAGGGAAAAGTGTTCTTTTGCTCAGAGGCGAATTCAGTTCCTTGGTCATGTGATAGAGAATGGTGCTATCGCGATGGACCGGCAAAGGTGAAGGCAATTACCGATTGGCCTGCACCTAGGAACATGAATGAGCTGAGATCTTTCCTTGGGCTGGCCAACTACTACCGAAGGTTCATCAGGGATTATTCCAAGAAGATTGCCCGGTTAACCGACCTTCTGAAGAAGAATAGCGTTTGGCTTTGGTCGGGGGAGCATGAGGATGCTTTCGAATGGCTCAAGAAGCAGGTAACTTCGGAGCCTATCTTGAGGCTGCCGGAGTTCGACAAACCATTTGAGGTGCATACGGATGCTTCTGACAGGGGCCTAGGTGGAGCGCTGGTGCAAAGTGGGCAGCATGCACGTTCGAAAGCAGGAAGCTAAAGGGTGCAGAGGAGAGATACTCCGCCCACGAGAAGGAAATGTTGGCTGTAGTGCACTGTCTTACGATTTGGAGACACTGCCTCCTTGGCACAAAGTTCGTTGTGTTGACGGATAATGTGGCCAATACCTATTTCCCTACTCAGAAGAAGTTATCTCCGAAACAAGCGCGATGGCAAGAGTTTCTGGGGGAGTATGACTTTGAGTGGGTGCATAGGCCTGGGAGGGGCAACGTGGTGCCCGATGCACTGAGTCGACGATGCCAAGCCGTGATAGCCAGTGTGTCATGAATCCAATCCGACCTGGTGGAGAGGATTCGAGAGGCAGCTGTGGCTGATCCATCCTATTAGCAGATCGTGGCTAAGGTGACCAAGAAAGAGACCAAGAGGTTTGAGCTTCGAGATGGTCTGCTTTTCTTGAAGAAGAATATGTCTATGGTGGTTCCAGCAGGCCGCATCAGACTGGAGTTGATGCGAGAGGTTCATGATACCTATTGGGCAGGACATCCAGGTATGGACAGGACTTTGGCATTAATAGCTCGGAGTTATTATTGGCCGAAGATGGTTCGTGATGTCAGGGACTTTGTGAAGACTTGTCATGTGTGTCAAGTGGATAAAGTCGAAAGGAAGAAGGAAGCTGGGCTTCTTAATCCTTTGCCCGTTGCTGAGAGACCTTGGGAAAGCATTTCTATAGACTTTATTCTTGGATTCCCAGAGGTGGATGGGAAGTCTTCAGTGCTGGTTGTGGTTGATAGGTTCTCGAAGTACGCTATCTTTATCCCAGCACCTGCAGAATGTACTGCTCATGTGACGGTGAGATTGTTCTTCACCCATGTAGTCAAGTACTTTGGCTTGCCTCGAGACATAGTGAGTGACCGAGACGCACGATTCACGGGGAGGTTTTGGACCTCATTGTTCGGTGCTATGGGCTCATAGTTGAAGTTCTCCACTGCTTATCATCCTCAAACTGATGGTCAGACTGAAAGGATCAATGCTTTGCTTGAGGAGTATTTGAGACATTTTGTGTCAGCTCCACAGACGAGTTGGGTAGCGCAACTTGATGCTGCTCAGATTAGCTACAACCTGCAGAGGAGTAGTGCCACGGGGAAGAGTCCCTTTGAGCTGGCCATGGGGTGGCAACCACTGACTCCTGCAAAGGCCGTGAAGGGTGCAGGGACCCGGGATTGTCCTGCTGCACATCGGTTTGTGCTAGATCGGGAGCAAATGTTGAGCAAAGCAAGGGAGAGTCTCGAGAGGGCGCAAGCAAGGATGAAGAAAGGTGCAGATGCTCACCGCCGGCCGCTTGAGTTTGAGGTAGGCGACAAGGTGTTGCTTAAGGTCACCTCACATATGCAAAGGAGCATTAAGAGGAGGTTCCACAAAGGTTTGCCGTAAAGGTACAACGGTCCCTTTACAGTGGTTCGAAGGCGTGGCTTGTCAGCTTACACTTTGGACTTACCCGAACGGCTGAATATCCATCCGACTTTCCATGTGAGTTGCCTGAAGCCTTATGTGGAGGATAAGGAAGGCGATCACGTGCCAGTAACCAGGCCACCACCAACTATGCTTGAGGTCTATGCCAAGAGAGTCAAGCAGATCCTAGAGCATCGGATCCGGGGCAAGAAGAACAGGAGGTTCGAGTTTCTTGTCTGGTGGGTGGGAGAGAATAAGGAGGATGTTGTTTGGATGAAACATGAAAGCCTATGGCAGTTTGCACCAGAGGTCCGAGGGTACTTAGAGGCTTTGCCAGGGACGGCAAAGGCTTAGTCGGGGGAGGGTTGTAACACTTGTTTTTATTGGATCCAAGGAATGTAAAGTTGTGCACACCCCTTGACTGTTTAATGAGAACACCTAAGTACAAGGCTTTATGTGTGATGGGTTGTGTTTCTTCGCCATTTACCATAAGAGCGCCTCGGGGATACGCAGTGACATGCGGGCCGTGTCAAGAAGGATTGGCTTGATGCAGCGGTGACAAGTGATGGGTTCGAGTCCCTAGCACGTTGTCATGCGCAGGATGACCTGACGAGGTTGGCAAGTGAGTTGCACTTGGCCAGGTGAGGTGGGCTCACCCAAGCACGCGAGGGTGGTGGTAGTATTGTGTCGGTGGAGTGTCGAGGACATTACCATGGCGGACACAACAAGACTTAAGACAAGGGCCTGGGGCGCCTTGTGCTGTCACGACATTGCATGGCATCGCATGACACGGGTGTTGGCTGTGCTGGGCACGGACACTGGCTGTGACTGCATGCGCGAGGCGTCGGTGGCAAGGGGATTTCATTAGCAACGAGCGCGGGCATCACGCATTGACACGGGCGTTGGCTGCGCATAGGCGCGGGCGCTGGCTGTGAGCTGCGGACACGCTGCGAGTTGTGGGCACTGTGCTAGGCGCATGTGTGTTGCAGTAAAACTGGGTTTTACTATAGTCCCTTGGTAATTCTGGGAGTTACCTTAATTAAGTCTTGACCCATTGATGGAGTGGATGTTATGAGGTTACATTAATAACATCTCACTTATGAGAAGGGAACTTCTTATTAATATGGCGGTTACGGATGTTACTAGCTTTCCTCTTAATTATCTTATTTAAGGTAATGTTGGTTGGTCTTCCTTGGAGGAATTCCTAAAGCCTTATTGATTGTCAAATTAAAAGGGGCAAGTCAAGAGTTGTTGTTATGAGATATGAACTCCCTTGTAACCGATGGGTTAAGGAAGAGTCTCCAACTCCTTTATTTATGGCGCCTAGTGTGGAGGTGATTCTCTAGCTTCTAGCGCCTATATTTAATGGGGACTGTTGGGGTATCTCTAACAATTAAATGGGCTGGTTAATAGAGGAAGCTAAGGAGAACCGAAACTCCCTGTGTTTAATAAAGGAAGTTACTAATGGTTGCTATAAAAGGGAATGGGGGCGGCAAGGCTGGACAACACATCACCACCTGCGACTTTTGTGAGTAAACAAAGAAGAGAGCTTTGTTCTTGGCTAATCCCACAATTCCCTCAAGATAGCTACATCTCACAAAGAGGAGATGGGCTCTCTCTTTCGTCCCTTGAGACGCCATTAGTGTGGAAGGGTCTAGGACCACTTCTTACCCCTTTGTCCCATCAGTAAAGCAGACCCGCTACTTCTCCAATCCTGTAACGGAGTAGTGCTGGACTGGGTTGCTACCGTGTAGGTGGTGTGGAGGGTGATTTTTCGGTATGAGGGGGGTCTATCTAATTCGGGTCCTGACTAAGAAACCGAGGTCCTAGAAATTTGCCATTCTGTGGGGGGTGAAAACCTGTTATTCATGGCAGCCCTCGAATACCTACTAAATCGTCCGTCTTTCCCAGAAAGCATAAAGGGAATGCAAGTGTGCACTACACCCGCTCTCGATGGGCTCCACGTGGACTTATGCCTCTATAAGACGGAATTGACTAGAGTCGCCACCTAGTTTGACCTAAGGAACTAGGAAGGGAGAAGAAGGAGGGTTCTAAGAACCGTTGGTTGACTCTGAATTTGTTGCCTAAGGATAGGACTTATCTGATCAGATCAGAGATTCTATTATGGGTTCGCACTGGGTTACACCCCTTAGAAGTGGCAACG
>JAIOTZ010001215.1:0-37330 GCA_023374045.1 Limonium bicolor | reverse complement strand
TGAATTAGACAAAGATGCATAGATAATAATAGACAAGGTGCTACCCTCTACCAAGAAAGCATATTTCAAATTTAATGGAAGAGATTTAAGTTCATGGGAAGGGGACTGATCTACTGAAGGGATGGGCCTCTGGATAGGTATGTCAAGTTTTTTCACAGGAGGAGAGAATGAACAAAAATAGGAACGGCCCTGATTGAGCTGCTGAACCACGGAGGCTACTACAAAACTCCCCATGTCGTCCTCAATTGTCTGGCTCAAAACCTGCTCTAAAACATCAGAAGACTCAAGCAAATGATTAGAAGCATCAGTGCCTTTAGGGGCATATCATCCTCCAAGTCAGAAAATCTTCAATTAAATCAAAAAAGAAAACAGCATGAGACCGAGTACTTTTTCTCATCATTTTATTAATGTCAAAGCCGAGTTCTTCAACATGAAATGTGATTTTTCCTTTATCAACATCAATAACAATTTTAGTAGAGCGAATGAAAGGTTACCTAAAATTAAAGGTACCTCAACATCCTCATCCATGTCAAGAATAACAAAACCAGCAGGATCGAAGAACTTACCAACTCTGGCAACAACGTTCTCAACCATACCTAGAGGGGTAATAGAGGTTCTGTTAGCTAACTATGGTTGAAGTTGAAATGAATGGGCATAATCTCACCTGCACAAAGCTTTTTGAGCATGGAGTATGGAATCAGATTTATGCTCGCTCCTAGGTCATAGTGTTCGTATCTACAATCCATGTCTCCAATGGAGCAAGGAATGATAGGATGACTAGGATCACCACACTTTGGGGGCATGAAACTAATTAGTGCACCCGATGCATCCTCGACCGGTCGTGGACGTATCTATGACTCAAATAGAACTTGATAGTTTAGGAATGGACACGAGATAAACTTAAACTGGAAAACACATTTCGATTAAGAATTTACACACACGAAATTCACTCAACCTCTCTTGCCCCACATACGGACTCCCGGGACAGTTTCGACTTTACACCTAAAGTCGTCAACCCTCTCCTGACTATCGGCCTATGGTTCACCGACCGTTCCCCGACCTGTCGTTCTATCAGATACCCACTGTATTGATACTCTAACCCAGTCCTCTCTAGCTCACTAACTCTCTAGCACTTACACACACTCTAGTCTAATCCACACTTGCGCAGATTATCTCTATCTTTTTCCCTCGTACTGGCTTACTTACATATGGAATAAATGCAAGTATATATACACGGTTGTTAGGATGTAACTACCATCCTATTAATCCCTAGATTTCTAGGAGTCGACTGCTACTTCGATTATTCACATAATAACCACACTAGACTTGCAGAGAGTCTTCACCTTGATCTGAAGGCTTAGCTACGTGTCGCCTCATGGTTGGTCAAGTTGACGGCAGTCTTCTTGATAGGTCGATCACCACTTGTGTGCCCCACTTGCCTGATTCTGTTTGGCTCATTAAATGCTCATAAATGCCCTCTTCTGAATTCATTATGGCTATGTAATGATGTTCTTTTATAGCTTTGTTATCTTGTGCATTAATGAACTTCTTCTTTTGTCGCGAGCTTGTCTTGAACAAGTTACTCATGTGGATGTATGTGTCTTAACTGAATGTGTCGATCCTTTGCAGTCTTCTGTCTTTGATTTTCGTCTTTAAGCAGAAGAGATATCTTTGTGCGGTGTCTGACTGGTTGTCTGTGCTAGAAGTTCTATAGAGCTCTCACCGACAGGTGCCCGACTGGTAGGGCATATGTCATGGAATTGAGCGTGCTTGCAACCTTACGTGCTAAGCCACTCATGACTTAAGTGCGCTAGCAACCTTGCGTGCTAAGCCACTTATTCACCTGTCTATCTGAATCATGAATCTTGGCAAACGCATTAGATATACAATACAAGGTTTGCTATCATCAAAACTAAAGGATCTTGTCTTAACAATTTCCCCCTTTTTGATGATGGCAACCTATACACTTATATGTACTTGGAAATTCAAAAATTGAGAGATTCCCCCTAAGAAGGATTCCCCTTGAGTTTGTTAAGGGTTTTAAGAATGAAAAACTTTAACGAATGATACAAATAAGTGACAGCTTTTATGTTATACTATGACCAAAGTAGATAAAGTTTTCATTCAGATGATACATAATACAAGGATGATAGACATGGTTTCACAGGTACTCTCACAAGTACATACATATAATTTTCTTTCCCCCTTTGTCATACAGCAAAATAGGGAGCAACTACACGACGTAAGATATTGTAAAGGCCATGACATTCCATAGAGTATAAACTACAAAACATGATCAAGATAATCTAGAAGGAGTGATGTAGTTGGGTATCCCATTCATAATCTTCGGATCTAATAGGCTCTTCCTCTGAAAAACCGGCTTTGATCCAATTTGGCTTTGGTTAGATTGATCAAAGGTGATTCAGCTGTGGTAGAAAGGTCAGACTCATCAGAATCTATGGAGAACTCCATGCAGTGTGGAGAACGTGTATGTGATAGAGTGACACTTGAGGTGATAGACCAAGCTGTAAGTGAGTCGGAGTCTGGTTGAACATAGCTTTGGGCGATGTATTTCTTTAGATGTTTAGTGGCCATAAACTTGCGAATTGTGGAGTGCACTGTTTGTTCATTCGAACTGGATGAACTCTGTGGAGTTTGTGCCATTGTGTGACATGTGAATGACTGGGTGTGAGGGGCGGATGGAGTGAGCAAGTTTTTATAGACACTTTGGATATGCTCAACGACTGATCGGTGAGTGGCATTAAATGAGGTGCTACGTCTTGTGGGCTATGTTTGTAGGCTTTTTAGGTGTCAAGGTACGAGATTGGATTAGTGGAATGGATGGGACTAAATATCTCAGATCATTTTTGCAATTTTTAATCAAGGAAGAAGCAGCCAATACAATAAATTATTTCAGAACCATCATAAGCATTCAAGTCGACAAGAACCAGTTGCGTTTTCATTGATATCAAAAATTTATTTTGAAACAGATAGTCAAGGGGAAATAAAACATTTGATGGAAAAGAAAAATCTAGTCCTGAGTCTAACTCTCATGGTTTCACTCGTGTCTTTAAACGACAAAGAACTCTTAGGCTATGTGGGAGTCTATAAAATCTATTGCTCCTTGAACCATGTTATGAACACTTGGTTCAGAGGAGATAGTCTGCACAGCGGTGAGAGTAACTCTCACTCTCTTCAAAATATCCCTAGTTGAGGTATCCAGATGTTATACCCAAAATTTCAACTCCCCGGAAGAGAGTCTCTACTAATAGGCTAGTAGCGAGGGTTCCCAGTTCGATCGGCACATTTCAGGGTACTAGGGACAGCTTAGTCATCTCCAGGGGCATTTTCGTAATTTTTCAAGGCTCCTAAGCCCCCTATAGGCTTTCTCTCCTCCAAATAAGGGTCAAATCAATTCAAAATGCTTTGAAATTTTAACCCATGATAAAGGATGACATCTGAAGCATAATGGCGTTGGAATTTTGATTTTTCGAATTTCCAATAATTTTCTAGCAATTTCTGATTGAATCTGATGAGAAATTGAATTTAAAAATTCCAATATCCAAAAAATTCGATTCCACTTTAGAAAAATCAGAAATATCATCCTTTACCCATGTGTGAAATTTCATAATCAAATTCCTTTTGGAAGCCCTTGAGCTAAAACGTCGGTAAATCTCGGTTTTTACCGGATTTTTCTATCTTTAAGGAAGCCTATATAAGGAACCTTATCCCATGATCAAATCAGAACCTCAAGAGCCCTAAACCCTCAAAGAAGGCAGCTGTCTCATTCTCTTCACGTTTTTACACATCCAAGCACCAAAATCACATCAAAAATCCCCCGAAATCACCATCTAAACACATTTCTCAACTCTCAACACATCAACAATCATCAAACATCAACCAAACCACCTCCAAAACGTGAAGAACACCTTCAACAATCAACAACCAGAAGCTCGGGTCGAACTCAATCCGGAACCGGCACCATCGGAGCCTCCGAAGAATCCCGACGTGAAGAATCCTCCTGAATTCGAAGGTAAAACAGGTTGCAATTCTACTTTTCTAACTCTCCACGACCTTATTAACTCTCTGTCAAATTTTGGGTTCAAACTAACCTTTTTACGCTTCTGTATTGCTAATTACTTTTGTTTCTGCCTTGTTACTTGTTCGTCAAGTTTCGTACATAATTCGACTTCAAACTGCAATCTTTCAATTACTAACGAATTGTATACCTTTCAGGCTACACGTGCATAAATTTTGAGCCGAAAACACCTTCGGGAACCACCATAAAACCCCTGTCCGTGGGTGGTCCGGGATCTCGGACCTATGGTCCGGGACCACGGACGGGTTGTCCGTGGCCACGGACACCCACGGACGGCGGCGGGATTTTAAAATTTTAAAAATTAGGTTTTGTTAAACTATGTCTGGGTCTACGGACATCCTGTCCGTGGCCCCGGACTTTTCAAATTTTTGTTTTCTGTTTAATTCGACTTTTATTTTCACATAGATTAACTAGGGTCCGTGGTTACGGACATTAGGTCCGTGGCTACGGACGGAAACAAAATTTGACCTAATTCTGCCTCTGAAACCCTAGTTTAGGTAATTTCAACTTTCACTTTTATTTTCAGTCAAAAAATGCTAAAAAACAAAAAAAAACAGAAGCTCGCGCACTTAGGTTAAAACGACTCGTAATAAGCCGTAATTAAACTAAGTAGAGGAAAAACGACTTCTAGGGGTAATGAAAGTAATTGAACCCTAATTAAGTCGAATATCAAGCCCCCGAACCCGAACTCTCCTTTCCTAATATGATCTAGGTTAAAATTAGGTGGCGACTCATAATAGGTTCTAGTGAGCTAGCTTAGGTTTTAATAATCATTGTTATATGACATAGTTATTAACCTTAGGTTATAAGTGGACCTAAAACCCGGTTAGATCCTAATCAGCTTTAACCAACACAGGATAGGGTTTAAAATCGAGGCTCACAGACTGGTGACTCTGCTAGGGACAAACTTCTTAATTTTAACTTGTTTAATTTTAAGAAAGAGGGCTTAACTCGAAAATGTTTATTTATGGCTTTAATTCTTTGTTTGTTTACTTTTGTGCGCAATTTAAATTTATGTACCTTTGCATCATATGAGAGCGAGGGTCCATGCAAGCCTATTCCACCCCGGGACCCGTTTGAGGGTCCCCTGTCAGGGACTCACACCTTTTAGGTGATGTGAATAAGCGTGGGAAAAGAGGAGGATGTCGTCTAACCACATCCCCTTAATACCTGGGCTTTAGCCCCAAGCGTTTTCCTGGCAGTGCCCTTACCTAGCCCATTGTTTGGTCAGTCAAAGACCCGACCGTAGACGCACACCTTCAGGTGATGTGAAAAAAGTGGGGAAGCCCAAAGAGAATAGCGTGCAAGCCCTATTCCTTTGTGGCGACCTGGGCCCACGCCCCAAGCACCTCTCCGGATCGATCCATACCCGAATTGGATAAGTGTCAAGTGAGGACATGTGGAATTTGTATAAGCCTTGTCTGCTTGTGTGATCGGCACACTACCCAGCCTAGGAATTGATAGGAACTTTTGCTACATCAACTCAGCCCAACCTGAATTTACGGCTTTATTGTTTGCGGCCCAGAGGCCCTGTTTGGTTTGATATGTGAAACGTTTGGGCTTCGGCCCAAAAGTTTAGACTAAGGTGATTTCTCTCTTTCGGCCCAATTTGAATTATCAATTTAGTTCCAGGCCCATGAAAAAAAAACAAATCCACCTAAAGCGATCCATAAAAATCCATCAGGCCTTTCCTTTTCGAGGCCCATTCTAGTCCAGAAAGACTTTTTCACTCAGGTTTTGACCCACGATCCTAGACATGGGTATCATCTTCAGGCCCAATCATAATCACTCGGCCCAAATTCCAATTCACATCCAGAACTTGGTTTAGAAATCACTTCGGCCCATGCGCTTTACTTCTAGCCCAAACACATTCTGGCCCAAGCGCCCAATTCTCAGAACATTCCGGCTCAAGAATCACGCTCTTAAACATTTCAGCCTAGGCACCAGTTCACAGCTCATGAATCATTCCGGCCCATGTGTCTCCCTTCCAACTCATTTCGGGCTCAGTGCCTACCCACAATCTTCGAAACATTACAGTTCATATGCTTTTCTTGCAGCCCAAACAAGTTTTTACCTAAAACTTCTTCACGGTCCAAAATTTTAGCTCAATCCACTTTTGTTTTCCAGCAGATAAGCCCGAATCCCAAGTATGGCAGAGGGAGGAAATCCAGTCAGCATGGAGGCCCAGTTTGCAGCCTTAGAGCAAAGGTACATGGCTGCCCTTGATGCCATGGAACAGAAACATAGGTCCACCGCTAATGACATGGAGGCTAAGTATGTCACCATCATCGAAGAGCTGAAAAGCAAAATCAATTCCCTTGAGGTTGGTCATCAGGAAAACGTTTCAGGAAAGATTGCTGACTCTGGGAACGAGCGTGACTACATCGAAGTTAACTCTGTTGAGACCCAGGATGCACAAAGATTTGTAGGGCAAGTCGTCCCGGACCGCCAACTAACTGCAGAATTAAGGAAGGCCTTGAAAAGGATTGAGCGCATGGAAAAAGCTAGCAAGCTAGCTGGTTTTGATTACTCTTCTATGGAATCATACCCCGAGGTTAATCTCCCTCTAAAGTTGAAGCTACCCACACTTGCTCTGTACAAGGGTTCCTCAGACCCACAGGTCCATCTGGCGATGTTCGATAGGGAAATGTCCATCCTCAGGTTGAATGACATGCAGAAGGCCAAGGTTTTTGCCTGTTATCTCGATGAAATACCTCAACGTTGGTACTTGACTTAGAGGATGAACACCAAAACCTATGAAGAGGTTTGCGAGGCTTTCCTGCACCATTTCGAGTATGCTAAGAATCTTGAAGTCACCAAGTCCGACCTTGCCAGTACCCGGCAGGAAACAGTGAATCAATGTCCGACTTCATCAAACGGTGGAGGATGAAAGCCGCTGCTATGCCTACAAAAATGGATGAGCAAGAACAAATTCGAATGATTGTGGACAATATGTAGAGACAATACAACAACGAGCTGAGTTGCACATACTTCCCTAATTTCGACATGCTGATGGGACAGGTAAGGGTCATGGAAGAAAAGATTCACAAAGGCGAGCTGAAGCTGGGACAACCCAAAGCCCAGGGTGTGAGTATCGAGACCTTTAAGTCAGGACCGGCTAGAGTAGCTCAAGTTTCGTACCGAGTGAGCACCATACAAAAACCCGGTGCTGCAAAACAGAGCGTCAAGGCCTCACCCAGATCCAAGAGGTTCTCTACACCGAGACAGTTTACCGACATTGGCCGGCCTCTCAGTCAAGCACTCGTGAAGCTACAAGAGCTAGACTTACTACAGCCTCTCACACCTAGTCCTGGGATCACCCAAGCCGGGGAACATCTCCATCAGTTCTGCCAGTTTCATCAACTACCAGGACACAGTACTGACGACTGCAGAGCATTCAAGCACAAGATCGAAGACCTTATCGAGCAAGGACTCCAGTTTGTTGAGTAGGCAAAAGTCTAGCAGTGTTTTGTTTACTCATTTCAATTGTGTGGGAAGTTTATCACATTTCTCTTTTAATGAAGTTTAGATTTGAAAATTTCAGTTTTTTCGACTTTTTCAGTTTGTAATCACAAAAATGATAGTAAAAGAAATGTGTTCGTTCACCTTGCATCTTGCTCGTTAGCAAACATTAACTTAAAACTAATGTTCATGAAACGGTCATTTCTTGGCAACTGAACAAAACGACTTGTCTTTTGTTCTAAAAAGATGAACATGTCCAACCAAACACCACTACTCACCCCAAAACATCCAAGCAACCCACAAAGTGGTTCAAGTCTACATTTGTCAAATTGTTGTTATAAACCCTGGATTAATACTGGGGGCAATCTGAGTTTAAGTTCGTCATCTTTCACCTTTCGTTTAAATATGCGAACAAGTCTCAGAGTGAGAATTCACGAGAGTGACTTGAGCGGAAAAACCAAGAGTGAACGAGCATGTCATTTTTACACGACTCCGGTGAGACCCACAAAACATCCAAGCAACCCACAAAGCGGTTCAAGTCTACATTTGTCAAATTGTTGTTATAAACCCTGGATTAATACTGGGGGCAATCTGAGTTTAAGTTCGTCATCTTTCACCTTTCGTTTAAATATGCGAACAAGTCTCAGAGTGAGAATTCACGAGAGTGACTTGAGCGGAAAAACCAAGAGTGAACGAGCATGTCATTTTTACACGACTCCGGTGAGACCACATTCAAAGGTGAGGTAAACGGCATAACTCCGACCAAAGGAGATAATTTGTAAATTTACTCTTAGACCTGCGAAAAGTAACAATGAACGGATACACAACTATCAGGAATGACGAAGCACCTAGGTACAACACCACATAGCTAAAAGCTTGTAAACCCTGACATTAAACCCTAGGCACCCCCGCTGAGCCTTTCATATATCCCTTTTCGATGTTGCAAAGCTCCATAGAGCAAGCCAGCCCGTGATGAATAACCAACCCGGTGACCAAAGGAAGCGAGGAGCATGACTCTCAGATAACGTTTTCATCAATCCAGAGAAGCAAAGCCGCTATCAGCATGACGAAGTGATCCGCAAATGGTCCCAAAGTGACACAGGATCAAAAGAGCTCACATCAAAATAGCTCTCAAAACTCAAAACCAAGAAACATAAGAACCCCGAAGGCAAAGTCAAGAAAGGATCAAACAAAGAGGCAAAACCAAATTGCCTCGAAGAAATCCAAAAGACGAAAAGAGAAATGGTGTAAAGGACAACTTCAAAAGTCCAAGTCCAGAAGCTCAAAAACAACGTCAACATGAAGCAGTTAGACGACTTCAAGACAAGGAAGATGAATCTGAGAGAAGACGCAAGTTGCAGCTTTGGTCACCCACTTAAGCTCCACATACCTCAAATATCCCTCCATGGTCCTGTTGTCCTTCATCACACCCCGTGGCCACGTTATAAGCTTTAAAGACTTCCGACTTGATAGTTGTGTGTCCAATCATGTGAAAGTAACAGATCAAATGCGTAAATCTATCAAATATCGAATTCAATGGTCTAGAAGTTGTGACTGTGGGTGAGGAACGAGTGCAAGCACCAAACACGCCGAGTGTAGGTTAGGAAGCACCACATAAAAACATAAGCCCTGACCCTGTGAGGACGAGACTCGTTCGCACTATCAAGATAATTATAACAAAGGAACTACATAAAGGGAAAACTCCTCTTAACTATAGGGGACCTCTAATGATACCCACTATGGTGTCGAACTATCAATGATAATTATAAGCCAGTAACATTAAAAGGCATAGGGAGACGGACCCTTTGTATCCGGGGCAGAGGCTAGTACATTTAAAACAACAGAGAGAGAGAGAGAGAGCTATCCGGGAATGGAGGATTAGCTATGAGAAGACGTTCTTCAACTCGTGGTGATAAGAGAATTCACAAATAACCCTTTAAGAAACAAGGAAAGATTAGCACCTACATGAGATGGTCACGGGATCTAAACTGTATCCCCAGACCTGGTGCAAGTAAAGAGAAAGAAATACACCTTAAGGGAACAAGAGAAAAGAAATGAAAACACACAACCCTCGAAGGATCCCATAGTGAGGATCATGGGTATAACATACATACGCACACGTTTTGTTACTTGCATGATTGCGGTTGCTATACTAGTAGCTCGTTGTGCTTGGATGCGTGTTTGTTTGTGCTATGATGCCAGCATGTTATGCTAGGATGTTTGTTGATATTGCTATGCTACCTTAAAGTGTGTATGATATCATGATATATTGTGGTGTGTTTTACTGCTTATTTATAGCATGTAAATTGACTTAATAATATTCGACCAAGTAGTCGTGTGGCTCGGCAACATATGGGCTACACACGTTCATACTCAGCGTAGTTTGCTGAGTCCTTCCCAACCCAAATTTTTACAGGTATTATGCCGGATGATAACGGAGCGTAGGCGGGATGGCTACCGTGGGGGTAGTCCATCAGGGCATAACGCTTGAGGATGTGGCTGTATGTGTAATGTACCCGAGATGTAATTTTCAGTTTATAATTGGCAATTTGTTGTAGACACTCGATATTGGGAATTGTATCTTATATTGTATATGAGTTTTGGTGAGAGCTTTTTCCAGTCATGCAGACCGTAACTTGATGTTGGTAGAGTGGTCATGTCAACCACGTGGGTGGTTGGCGTCTGTAGCACCCGGATGGAGTTTATACCGCTGCCGAGTTAACTTATGATATTGCGAGACGTTTCATTAAATCTATGGATGTTTTATTCGGGGGTGTTACAACAAAGAGTATTTTGATTACTAAAACATGCAAAAGACATGTTGTGTGACAAGTGTGGTAAATGTATATATATATATATATGGCAGACCTTATGAGTCAGAATTTGAGTGATCTATATGACCTTTTAGTGTGAAGTTACCTGTGTATTCTAAGAGATGTAGATACATAGGAACTTTGGGGACAAAGTTCTTTTAAGGGGGGTAGATTAAAATACCCCAAACCTTAATATATTAATGAACTATCTAATTAGGATATACTAAGGCTAGAACGTGCCTTAGAAACATTAGAAGAAGTGATAAACAACAATTTACACCAAAACATGCTTTAGGAACAATTAGAGCAAAAGGTGTTTAAAGAGCACAAATAAATTAGGGAACTACCAATAAGTTCCCAAGAGATTTCAAATGTGAAATACCTCTAAGATTAGTAATACGCATTAAGCGGAATTAGCGTTTAAACCGAAAACGCACCCTAGAGCACAAAAATGTGCTTTAATGAAAAATGTGCTTTAAGCGTGTATACATGGAACGAAAAGGCTAATGAGCCTAAACACCATAAATAAATAAGGGAATAACAATTAAATGGTCATAGGAGCCATTGCGCATACACACAAATTAAGTATACAAAGCCCACAGTAAACATGTACTAAACTGACGAAAGTCAAGGAGAAACCACTAAACGACTCGGTTTAAATTGGAATGAGCAACATGCTATTTCATGAACAAAGTTTATAAAGGTTTTAAATATATTAAGGACACATTTAAACTAGCCAAAACAAATTGCAGAATCAATGTGAACCCGGAAGCACATAAAATGGTGTTTTAAGGCATTTTTGGCTATGTAACATACCTAACACATGGTATAAGTCCTTATGAACGAGATTATACATAAAATATTAAATAAATACAAGGAAAAAACAAAAAAAAGTCAGATCAAATGAGCCTTAAGGCTGCCGACATGGGATGACTCACCAAGGCTCCAAAATGCTTTTAAATTCACTATTTCAACAACCACGACTTCCTTGGATTTCCATATCATCTTGTCCCCTGAGTAACTCATTAATCAGACACTTACCTGTCATATGAGAGCTCCCAAATTCGTAGCTCCTCCTCTCTTTGAAGAAACAACACAAAAACCTCTAATGTTCTTAGTTTTGAGCCTTAAAGAACACCTTGCCTTGTAGAAATCATAACATTCTCGTCCTAACTCCAAATAACAAGCTTGATAGCTCGTTGGAATCCTCTTTCAAATAACTTTACAACCATAGCTCATGAGCCCCCATATTCTCAAGAACAACCACAAAGAAGTGCTTTTGATTCTTGAGGTAAAACATTGCCTTCTTGAAAAGTTCATGTTCTTTGGTTTTTATTACAGCCGATTTGCATGGGATACTAACCCTTCTTATTCTTCATCTTATTCTATAATTTTGGAGCCAATTTCTCTAGCAAATTGCTGTCAAAAATTTCTAAGGAAATCAAGCTTAAATATTAAGCTAATGGTTAATATACAAGGTAAATCCTACAACTACCTCTTTCAAGATTCTAATTGTTGATCTATATATGATCTAACCTATTGTTTAACTTGTTTATTATTTCCGAATTTATTAGGTGTTAGATTTAAGTTTTGACACCTTAAATGTTATTATCTTATAAATCTAAAGTTAGATTTATAACCCTTAAGATATAAGCTATCATAATATGCAAGAAAAATTCATATACTATAATTTATATGGTGGCCGAAAATTAGGAGGTTATATATGACTTAGAAAATTTATCTAAGTTAGTTAAATTAAAGGGATTAGAGTAATTAAGAGTAATATGTAAAATTTAAGAAGTTTTAGTACCTAATGGTGATTACCGAAAATATATGAGGTCAATATGGAATTTTTTAAGAGTTTAGATGATGAGAAAATAATTGTAGAATTAAGTTACAATTTATAAAGAGTTTATAAGTGTTATAAGGAATTTATAAGGTTTTTGGTATATTTAAGGTTAATAAAAGATGGTATATATATACTATAACATTAGATAATTAAATCTGGTGACTTAGAGATGTTTAAAATGATTTTTGATGTTCAAAAATCTGTAGGAAAATTAGTTACGAAAATTAGAAATTAATTAGAGTTAAATTGGTTAATAAATGAGTTAGAATAAAAGAAAAGACCACAAGGGTAAAATGGTAATTTCCCTGGTCAAACGTGGTCAAACATGGTCAAACTTGGCCAATGATAGTTTATAAAATGTTTAGAGGAGCTAGAATAAAATTTGTAGCAAAAGATTAGATATTAAAAGGATAAAGCAATAAAAAGTTAAATTAAATTAACTTTAGGGGTAATATTGTAAATTATGGAAAGTTAGGGGGTTTGACCATAAAAGACTGGTCAAACTTGGGTATATTTTGGTTATTGACCAAAAGTATAAAAGAAATTAATTAAGTAAGACTTTGAAAGAAATTAGAAATAAAAATAACAAGTTTAGAACTTATTATGAGTAAAATAGAGATTAAGAGAAAACTATGGGTAAGTAATGTAAATAACACATTTTTATGTGTTTAGAAGGTTAAGGAAGTTAAATAAAGAATTTAGAAACAAGTTGTAAAAGAAACAGAGTTAAGACGGGGTTAAACGAGACCCGTATATAACTTAAGGTATATGAGGGGTATACCCGTAATTTAATAAGTATAGGAGAAATCAATACTTAAAGTATTTTTAATGAAAATACAAGTTACATTGGAAAAAGAAATAAATATGTACGATACGGAGTATCATACGGACGTATACGAAAAATTTTGGTATACGTGAATACTAAATACGTATACATGAATAGTAAATACGTATACACGAATAGTAAATACGTATACATGAATAGTAAAATACGTATACGTGAATAGTGAAAAATGGTGAATAGTAAAATACGAGGTCGTATAAATGAATAGTAGAATACGAGACCGTATAAATGAATAGTGAAATACGGATGAATAGTGAAAAATACTATAACCTGATACAAGGTCCGTATAAGTCTAAAGTTGCTAACTGTGCAACTAAATAACTGCTAACGACGTTAGTATGTTAATGAATTAGAATTGAGCTAGAAAACGCTCCTAGGTGAACGAACCCGTTTAACAGTAAACTATTATACCTGGGTTAACCTAGAAAGAGGTTTAAGTTGAAAAGAGAACCAAACTAGTTCTAAGACACAGGATACTAATACTAGTTCTAGTTACAGATCTAGATAGTCAGAGGCGTTCGGCGGATTAGGCGAACGTGGGATTAAGAGCTAGCCAATCTCCGGTGTACGGTATGGGATTCTTGTAGCTTGTTTGCTAACGAGGTCTACCTCGGTTTGTGTGCTATGTGCTATTGTGATACGACCAAGCAAGATTAAGCATGAAACCGATTTATTGTATTGTTATTGTGTGTCCATTGCACACTAACACGAATTGATTCAGAGCTTGTTCATTAACTATGTTTAGTAAACAATTGTATAAGGTTATAAATACTCCTTGTTGTTAGTTCGTTAATACCGAGATAGGTTTAACTAACAAATTGTCAATGAGACTTCAGCTAACTGGAACTTGGGAGGAAAGGAATCCGGGACTGACTCCGGTCATGCATATTTAGGTTAGGAGGTCGGGATCTGTATCAGATCTGTCTTCCGCATATGGCTCGTCTACAACTTGTCGCCTAGGGTCGACAAACAGACCCGACCAGCTCGAGTGAACAGTTCGAGATGGGAGACAAATTCAGGAGGCGTGGGAGGGTCAAGCCTACACCCCTCATAACTTAAGAATTTGTGTTTATTAACCCAATGGAGCTAATAACTCATTGGCTAGGGTTACCTTGACCTGACAAAAATAAACAATTCAGTTAGAGAACAACCAGTTCTTTTATGAGAACGGTTGACACTTATAAGGTATGGTCAAACACGAGAACTAAACAATTCTCAGGCCTCAGGAGTTAGGAATCTAACTTACTCATTAATGGGTGTTGGGTAAAAACCTAACGACAAGTATACCGGTCGATTATAGCAAGTTTTTCCAAGAAGTGTCCCTCCAGGTTATCGAATCCAAGGGAGGCAGCGTTTTAGTTTAATTGATATTTAAGAATAAATTAATAAAATAACTCAAGTAACAGGGGGTTTTGTTTGTTTGGATTACTAAAGTATGAAACAAGAATGTAAATGAGAGCAAAGGTAACAAATGTAAGACAGCGGGCAAAATGATGATATTTTTGGTTTAATAAACAAGGGAAATTCCGGTTTACTACTCCTCCAAATTCTTCGGTTCCTTTCTCAGTGTGTTTACCAAAATTCAGACTAAAATCCTAGATCAGAAATATTTCACGGTCGGTCTCCCGCTCGGTGAAGTCTAATTAACAGCTAATAAATTTTAACTCTCGTTACAAATTTACTAATTGCTAACAGCTTTAAGAATAATCCAGTTTAATGATCAGTTAATATCCTAGAGGAATTACCATCTCTAAATTAACTGGTGCTGTTCCTGTTGTCTGTTATCTACCACAGTTCTCACTTGTAAGCAGATAAACTGATAAAATCAAGTAATTAGCCAAATCACAAGATTTATAACAATAAATAAGGAACAGCACTTTAATCTGTAAAAATGGTAAATCACAAAGATAACGGAACCTCGAATTTGGATTACATAGCAAACCGAAATTTATAAAAACTACTCAGCCATGGAAATGAAAATACAGCAAAAAGAAGTGAACAACATTAAAGAGGAAGAGAAGAAGAAACTCTAATTTAAGACTCTTCAGTGGAGTCTTGGTGTGTGATCAGTGATTTCTTCTGCTCCTTCTCCAGGAAATGGTGGAGTCCCCAGCTGCTTGTGTACTCTAGATTTATGTGGACGTGTGTGTGTGGTGTTTAATGAGATGGATATGAATGAAACGTGAGAGATGGAAATGGATGGAGTATAATGGATGGGGAATGAAATGGTGTAAGTGAGGGAGGAGATATCCGATGGATATTGTGTGTCTTGAATGAGAGGGAGAGAGTTCTATTTATAGAACTTCTGTATGAGTACGTAGCATGGTGTGGTGGTAAGGTGCTGGACTTTGTGAGTGGAAAGTGAGTGTTTAAGTGGGTGATGAGCTGAATTTAGGGAAATAATTGGATTAGTGGGAGGATGATTGAAAGTAGCAGCAGTGGTGGGGCGGTCTGGAAAGGAGATCGTAGTGCATGGGCGGCGGTTTAATTATGAAGAGAATAAATCTCTTCACGTTCGCGGCGCTATAGACTTCTGACTCAGCCATTTGGTCCGGGATTTAGGTCCTGTATGAAGTCCCGGACCGCACCTTTGAAATGGTCGAGAATTGCTCCGCTTGTGTGGTCCGGGACTTAAGTTGTGTACAAGGTCCCGGACCATGCTAGAAATCCAGTCGAGATGTATGCATCATTGTGGTCCGGGACTTAGGCTGCGTATCAAGTCCCGGACCATGCCTGAATTTAATTCGAGATTTGAGTCACAATGTGGTCCGGGACTTAGCTCCAGTATCAAGTCCCGGACCATGCCTGAATTTAATTCGAGATTTGAGTCACAATGTGGTCTGGGACTTAGCTCCAGTATCAAGTCCCGGACCATGCTTGAATTTAATTCGAGAGTTGTTGTCTTTGACTCAAATCAGCTTGTTTGATTTTCCATGTGTTTCAACAATGATGGGAATGTGTTTCCTTGAGATTAAAAGCCTGAAAAAGCACACAAAAACCATAAAAGAAGATAATTGCAACAAGAAACATAAAAATACTCAAAAGACAGGAATTTAACAGTAAATGATAACAAATGAGGTATCAAAAGACCCTGTAAAAATAGGTAAATTCCTGACTTATCAACATCCCCACACTTAACCTTTGCTTGTCCTCAAGCAATTACTGCAACAAAATGTACCAGATTTTCAAAAGCGGGGATTTATCAGGTCAAGAAAATGTACAAGGAAATCTAATGCTGAGAAACAGTCATAAGAGACAACGACTAGTACTGCAAGTTTTCTTAAACAATGAAGCTAGAGTGTTTGACAAATGCATGAGACTATCAACATAACTATTTAATCCAAACTGCACTCAGGGCTTTACTTTCCATTTGCTTTCCACAATTTCATTGGATGACAAGGGGCAAGAAGTAATGTCATATTCCACATTACCTTTCATTGCCACATACTCATAATCAAGGAAGAATTTGCAATAAACTGTTTAGCATGAAAGAACTTTCCTTCCAATTTTTCTGAGTAAGCATTATTCATTTCATCCCCTCAGACTTTTTCTCCCCATCCTTGTAGCGGTGTTGGGCCTTCTATCCCAGATCAGATGATCTTAGGTAGATGAGTGATGAGGCACTCCATGGGCTTAATTACCGAATGGGAGAGGCCTGTTCCGGTTCAGAGTAGATTAGAGGAGTACCTTGCCTTTGTCCTTTCCTTCCATTCATTCCAAAACTTTCCCAAAGCCCCAAGTTAGTTCAAACAAAATAGTCACAAAATGGTCTCACCTTTTTATTGAAGGAAATAGAAAAATTTTAACCAAAAACTGACAATGCAAGCAGTCTAACCAAAGTTCTTGCGACCGAAGTTTCAGATTAAATTTCAGATATATTTGCTACTTGTACGTTATTCCCGACTGATGCATCTGACCACAAATGAAAAACCAAGTATGAAAAAAAAAATTTTTTTTGGAGGGCATCAAAGGTTAATGAAGAGAGAATTAGTAGTTTCAGGGAACACAGAAAATAAGCAATAACCGCATAGCCCCCCTTTCTACTAACCTCCCCACACTTAGAAATAGCAATGCTCTCATTGCTGCATCAGTATGATTATAGTGCAAAAGAAAGAATAGAACTCCCCTGAAAAATGGGTGAGGATGACGTCCCCACACTTATGAAAAGGAACGGGAGACTCAAGGAGTGTTGGAAAAATTTCGACAGAGTCTCCTTTGTATTCTTTCGATATCGCACACAAAAGATGGCAATCCTGTTGGAAATAATCAGCAGCAGACAATATATTGCAAGGAAAGCAGTGAACATAACCACTAAGTATGAGTAGCAGGAGTACCAAAGCAACAACACTCCAAAAAAAGAAAGAAAATGAAGGTCACCAGAAGTTGCAACCTAACACGCTAAAAGACATTAAAATATCACAAATGTCAAAGTCAGCTGAAAATCCAGAAGTGCAATAAAAGATAGGTAGACTGATGTAGGAGGGATCATAAACCAACTCATGTACTACCGCCGGGGCATGCGCCAAGACTCCAACTGTGTAAATCGCTCATCATAATCACGGAATCTGGCCTCCTGACGAGCCTTGTACTCAGCCTGACGGGTCTCCTGACGAGCCGCATACTCAGCAAACTGAGCATCCCGTCGGGCCTCATAGTCAGTCTGACGGGTCTCTAAAGCTGAGAGTCGCTCACCATACCCATCCAGACGACTCGTAAAACCGTCAAAGTAGGCTGTCGCAGTCCCCCTCTAGGCTCTAAACTCATGCAGCAACTCATCGTAGCCCGAGGCCGGACCAGCAGGCATCGGAAGTCTGGGAGCTCACCACCACAGCAGCAGCAGCAGCAGCCTCATCAGCAGCGGCCTCAGCCTCATCAACCGCGGCCTCAGCCTCATCAGCAATCTCAGCCTCTCGGGGTGCGCGTGCAGCGCGTCGGCGCTTCACCCACTGCCCGTCGATCTTCTCCCACTGAAAGAATCTCATCATGGTCATATCAAGAGTAGATCGAGGATACTGAGGCTCCTCATCAGATACATCCACCCCTTTGTCAACAAGTAACGAGTGGAGGAGGTGTGGAAATGGGAGAGAGGCGGAGTGATCGATCTGAACTACCCGGAGCATGGAGTTAAAGATGATGTGATGCATACCGGGAGGAACCCCTGCGGCGCGGCATAGTCGTCCAGGATGTAGCGCATAAGCCAGCAGTCATACATGTTTAGATCAGCGCACTCCCTAGGGCTAACATTGTACATTAGTACCCCCAAAATCAGACGCTCTCTAGGGGTCGGAAGCTTATCCCCCGTGACAACCTGCTTATCCCGGTTATTGACGCTGGCGATTTTGAACGTCCGGGTCATTGGCAATCAAATTTATATAGTACGCCTTAGCCTGTCTAGTCAATAGGGGCATATTCGCCCTATTCTCTGCAGTGGGAACCCGAACAGCGACGGGCAATCCCAAACAACGTCTAATGCTAGCAGGAGTCACCGAAATATTCACCCCTTTAACCACAGAATTGATCGTATCTCCATCATCATTGACCGACGCATTATCATAAAACAATTTGATCAATCTCGGATAGAATCTTCCACCGCGATTTAGCAGACATACCCAACTTCGTGCACGAAACAGTGTTTCCAGATCAAATTCAGCAATTAAGGCCGGACACACTGACCTTTCAGGTAGTATTTTTCGCTCGTGAGCATGGTACCAGTTCCGAGCGGCTTCGTTGATGAAGTCGGAGTCAACTGTCTCCCGGACCCGTAGTGGAGCTGCGTCGGGTGATGGAGGAGCGGTGGCGGATGAAGATGCACCGGCGGTGTTGCGTCGTGCTCTTTTGGGTGCCATTATAAAATTTGGATGTGGTGACCTGTGTTGAAGGTTGAGTTTGGTTTCGATGAAAATGGGGAACGAGAGTAAGGGATGGGGTTGGTTGGTAGTGTGGTTGCGATGGGTTTTGGATGACAGAGACGCGAGATGGAGCAGGGCGAAGTGAGGGTTTGGGCGATGTCGGATTCGACAGAGGGAGGCGATGGTTGTGTAGTGGTGGTGCGAAGGGAGAGGGTGGCGGAGCGGGTTGTAACAGAGAGGGAGAGGGGAGTTGCGACAGGTGAGAGCTGGATCGGTTGTTTTCTTGGTGGTGGAGCGAGGACGGGAGAACGACAGCGGGAGGTGGTGTTAGGTTGGTGATGTGGTGGTGCGGTGTGCTGTCGCGCGCGAGGGAGCAGGGCGGAGAGGTGGTGAGAGCGGGGGTTGAGTGTGGTGTTGGGACTGCGACGGCTGAGCAGGCGACGGGAGTGGTGAGTTCCAGAGCGAGAGAGAGGGTTTAGGGATTGCAGGAGTAAGGGATTGAAGAAGATGAAGTGGAGCTCGACGATTTAGTTTTATTTTTTTTTTTTCTGAGGGAGTGTTGGTCCGGGACTTAGGTTGTGCATGAAGTCCCGGACCGCTATATCAAAAGAGGTCGAGATTTTCTGTTGCTCCAGGTCCGGGACTTAAGTGTTGTATGAAGTCCCGGACCGCTTCAATTTTTGATTCGAGAATTGGTCGTCCTGCTGGTCCGGGTCCTAAGATGTGTAAAAGGTCCCGGACCACCCCTATTTTTTTGTTCGAGACTTTCCTCATCCTCTGGTCCAGGACTTAAGTCCTGTAACCTGTCCCGGACCACCCCATTTGTTTCAAATGAAGGATTACCTCTGTGTACTCTGTTTCTCTTCCTTCATCAAACCTACATTTTAACAAAACCAACCAAAGAAAAATAGCTAACAAAGGAATTAGAACAAGTAAAAACGTGCATTAAAATGAAAATCAAGAGGATAGAAGAAAGAAGATTGGGTTGCCTCCCAATGAGCTGCCCGTCTTTTCGGTCTTTGGCTAGACCGTGTAATTGTAAGATCAGTATGGAGGATCATGCACCGTGATCACCGAATGGACTTCGGCGATGTCACCACTGAGATAGTGTTTCAACTGAGACCCGTTTACTTTGAAAGTCTCCCCTTCCGCATTGATTAAACCTATGGCTCCATAAGGCGAGACACTTGTTATTGTGAATCCAGACCAGCGAGATTTCAACTTTCCCGGGAATAATTTCAGGCGGGAGTTGAATAGAAGCACCTTATCTCCAACGTGAAACTCACGCTTGACCAAAAGCTTGTCATGCCACCTTTTTGTCTTTTCTTTATAGATCTTGGCATTTTCATATGCTTCCTCTCTAAATTCCTCCAAATTGCACAACTGCATCTTGCGCTTCTCACCAGCCTTTTGTAAGTCAAAATTTAATGCTTTGATGGCCCAAAAAGACTTATGCTCCAATTCTACAGGCAAGTGACATGCCTTGCCATATACCAGTTTGTACGGAGACATACCTAAGGGTGTTTTGAAGGCAGTGCGATATGCCCACAAGGCATCATCTAGCTTGAGTGACCAATCGCGTCTAGAAGATGTGACAGATTTTTGAAGGATCCACTTGATTTCTCTATTTGTAATCTCGGCTTGCCCGTTTGTCTGTGGATGATATGGTAGGGAAACCTTGTGCCGTACGCCATACTTCTGTAGGAGAGCTTCAAATTGTTTGTTGCAGAAATGGGTACCTCCATCACTAATGATTGCTCGCGGAACACCAAAACGAGTGAATATATTCCGCTTCAAAAATTTCAGCACTACCTTTGCATCATTAGTTGGTGCTGTTATTGCTTCAGCCCATTTTGTTACGTAGTCTACTCTTACCAGGATGTAGAGGTTACCTTGAGATGATGGAAACGGCCCCATGAAATCAATGCCCCAAAGGTCGAATGGTTCAACTTCCAATATAGAATTCAAGGGCATCTCATGACGTTTAGATAGGTTCCCCTGCCTTTGGCACTGGTCACCTGTAGATACGAACTGATAGCAGTCTTTGTTCAAGGTCTTCCAAAAGAAACCTGCTTCCAAAACTTTAGCGGCTGTCCTAGCAGGACCGAAATGACCTCCTGCTTCTCTTGAGTGACAATGATCAAGGATGTCTCTTATTTCAGTATCAGGAACACATCTTCGAATCATCCCATCCGCACAAACCTTGAAAAGAATGGATCATCCCAACGGTAGTGCTTAACAGTGGAGAAGAACTTCTTCCTCTGCTGATATGTTAATGCTGGGGGTACTATCTGTTTTGCAAGATAGTTTGCAATATCTGCATACCAAGGATCTCCCGTGGAACCAACTTTGAACACATGCTCATCTGGGAAGAACTCATTAATTGGTATACCATCATCATCCGCATATGTAATCCGAGATAAGTGATCAGCCACTCCATCCTGTACTCCGGGTTTCTCTTTTATCTCTATATCAAACTCCTGAAGGAGTAGGATCCATCGAATCAGCCTCGGTTTTGCTTCCGCCTTTTTGAATAAATGTCGTAGGGCGGAATGATCTGTATGGACTATGACTTTACTCCCAATGATGTATGATCTGAATTTGTCGCATGCAAAGACGATGGCTAACAGCTCCTTTTCTGTTGTTGCATAATTTTTTTGTGCATCATTAAGTGTCTTACTTGCATAGTAGACTACCTTCAGCATTTTGTCATGTCTTTGCCCCAGAACTGCTCCCATGGCGAAATCGCTAGCGTCACACATGATCTCGAATGGTAGAGACCAATCAGGTGCAACAACAACCGGTGCAGATATTAGCTTTTCCTTGATGATGGTAAATGCCTCAAGACATTCTTTAGTGAAGTTGAATTTCACGTCCTTGGCCAGCAAGTCACACAACGGCTTGGATATCTTTGAAAAATCTTTAATGAACCGTCGGAAGCCCGCATGACCTAGGAAACTTCTCACATCTTTTACTGAAGCTGGTGGTGGTAACTTATCGATCACTTCCACCTTAGCCCTGTCCACCTCAATACCTTTGCTAGAGATCTTGTGTCCCAGCACAATGCCCTCTTGCACCATGAAGTGGCATTTTTCCCAGTTTAGGACTAGATTGGTTTCTCTGCACCTGGCTAAGATATGATCCAAATTTTCCAAACAAGAGTCAAAAGTTAGTCCAAAAACTGAAAAATCATCCATGAATACCTCGATGCATTTTTCAATGTAGTCGGAAAATATGGCTGTCATGCAGCGCTGGAAGGTAGCTGGAGCGTTACATAAACCGAAGGGCATGCGTCGGTAAGCATAAGTGCCATATGGGCATGTGAAAGTTGTTTTCTCTTGGTCCTCTTCAGCAATAGGTATCTGAAAATACCCAGAGTAACCATCCAAGAAACAGTAATATTTATGTCCTGCAAGTCTCTCCAACATTTGATCAATGAAAGGAAGAGGGAAATGATCTTTTCTGGTTGCAGCATTCAACTTTCGATAGTCAATGCACACTCTGTGCCCTGTAATAGTTCTTTGAGGAACTAACTCACCTTTATCATTGGGAATTACAGTAAATCCCCCTTTCTTGGGCACTACTTGTGTAGGGCTCACCCATTCACTATCAGAAATTGCATAAATAATACCTGCATCGAGAAGCTTAATGACTTCCTTCTTTACCACCTCCTTCATGTTTGGGTTCAATCTTCTCTGGGGTTGAACTAGTGGTTTATAGTTTTCTTCAAGAAAGATGCGGTGTGTACAAAAGTGAGGAGCTATCCCCTGGATATCAGCGATTGACCAACCTATCGCCTTCTTGTTCTTCCTAAGCACCTGCATTAGTTGTTCCTCCTGTTCATCAGTTAGTTCTGCAGAGATAATGACAGGCAAACTAGAGGGTTCAATTAAGAAAACATATTTTAAATGGCTGGGGAGAGGTTTCAGCTCCAAGGATGGTGGTTCTTTGATAGAGGGAATCAACTCCTGAGCTTCCCTCTCCAGCTTTTCACATTCTATCATGGGACCTTTTCGATATCGTCCTCCTGCTGACAATTGGAATGCCACAGCAGAGACTTCCGGATCATCATGAATTCCATCTATGGATTCCACTAAGCATTTCTCTAACTCATCAATGTCGGCAGGGCTAAATACATAATCCTGCATCAGAGAGTCAATAGATTCCAAACTAAAACAAGCATGTACATCAGATGGGTGTTTTGTAACCTTTGACATGTCAAAAACAAGCTGTTCATCATGCATTCTCAATATTATCTTACCACCCTCAACGTCAATGAGGGTCCTAGCTGTTCGCATGAAAGGGCGGCCAAGAATCAGTGGTACTTCTTTGTCTTCCTCCATATCTAGAATTACAAAATCAGCGGGAAAAACAAAAGTGCCAACAGAAACAACCAAATCTCTAACCACACCCTTTGGAAAGATAATGGATCTATCTGCTAATTGTAAGGTAATGCGAGTAGGGTTACACTCTCCTAATCCAAGCTTAAGATACATGGATAAAGGCATCAAATTAATGCTAGCTCCCAAGTCACAGAGACCCTTACCACAATCGACATTACCTATTGAGCATGGGATGATTGGTAAGCCGGGATCATCGAGCTTTGGTGGAAGGTTCTTGCTAAGCACTGCTGAAACTTTTTCTGTCAATTGTACCGTCTCCTTCTCAACTAATGACCTTCTATTTGATAGTATGTCTTTCAAGAACTTCGCATAGATAGGCATCTGTGTCAAAGCATCTGAAAAGGGAATATTAATTGTTAGTTTCTTAAAAATGCTAAGGAACTTACCAAACTGCTCGTCGAGGTCTCTCTTTTTCAATCGATTTGGGAATGGCACTGGGAGCTCAGGGACCGCCCGTCGTGATGGTCTAGAAGATGCGCAGCTTCACCAGTCAGCTCACTATCTTTCTGTGCACTGTATCAACTGGAGTATTTTCTGACACCGGTCCTTCAATGATCTCTACCTCTTGACTAACAACTTTGTCTTTTTTAGCTGGAGTGTTCTCAGCTTCAGGGATCGAAGGATCAAGCTGCTTACCACTCCTCAAAGTCACTGCTTTAGCGTATTCGCGAGGATTCTTCTCTGGCTGGCTAGGTAGAGCCCCTGCAGGTCTATCAGAAAGTTTTTCACTTAGTTGGGCAATCTGAGTCTCAAGATGTTTGTTGAAGGCTTTTGCTCCAAGATGAATGTCTTGTTCTCATGGTTGGTGTTCTCTTGCTGTTCGAGTTTCCTATTGGTCGACAGGATAAATCTCGCATCATATCTCCAAACCTGAACTCACACCAGCTGGCTGTTTCTGTGCCTGCTGGTTCTGCATTTGCTGATTTGATGAGGTCTCTGAAATGCGGAGTGTTCTGCTGTGGAGGCCTCTGACTGTAATTATTTCCCTGGAACCTCTGCTGCTGATATCCTTGATTGTTTTGATTGTTGTAGAAATTCCCTTGCCTGTTTCCCAGATAGTTTACCTCTTCATTTTGTTGAGAAGTACACTGGCACTGTTGGAACTTCTACCACAATACTCACACTGTGGGAAAGAATCGGTCACAACAGCAGCACTTGATTGAGGGTTCATCATTGCACACACTTCTCAAATTGTTTAGACATCGCTTCCATCTTGGCAGCCAGAAAAGTATTCGAATCTACTTCATAGACTCCAGCAGTTTTCTTTGGTGCAGCTTCTCCGGTTCTCGCACCTCCCCATTGATTGGATGCATTGGCAATGGTCTCCAATAATTCCTTGATTCTAGCTATTGGTAGCTCCATGAGGCTTCCTCCTGCACAAGTGTCTACCAACAAACGACTTGAATGATCCAAATCTTTGTAAAAGGACTGTAAAATTACCTCCTCTCCTAGGCCATGGTGTGGTACTCTGCGCACAATCCCTTTGAAACGCTCCCACGCCTCAGATAATGTCTCACCGGTGAACTGCTTGAAGTTGGTAATCTCTCCTCTCATAATCAGCATCCGAGAAGGAGGGAAATATTTTGCCAAAAATGCATTTGCTAACTCTGTCCAGGTAGTGATACTGTTGGGTGTCAATGAGTTTAGCCATTCTGCAGCTCTGTCTCTTAGGGAGAATGGGAAGAGAGTCAATCTAGCAACCTCTTGTGAAGCTGATGTAGAACAAGCTCCTACCAATCTCAAGAAAGTGGTGAGATGGACATTGGGATCTTCGGTGATTGTTCCGCTGAATTGAGGTGCGTTCATGACCATAGTAACATAGTGTGTTTTGAACTGCCAATGCTCCCCTGCTGGTAACGCAGGGATTACTATTGGTGAGACAAGCCCTTCAACGCTTGGGCGGGTGTAATCCCTCATGTGCCTCTCCGGATTCTCCATATTGGTTCCTGAGGGGTTGTTTAGAATTTCTTCTTCAACAATTCCTTCTGTTGGTGAATCTTTTAGGAACACCTCCTGCTCAATTGGAGGATCCAGCACTAACCTTTTTCGAATCCTTCTTGTTACTCTGTCTATCTCTGGTCCGATTTCGAATTCAGGGTTTCCTTCAGAACGAGTTTTAACCATAAACCAAGATCAGATAACTGACAGTAATGCAGTTGTAAAAGAACAAAATAAAATGAGACAAAACTAAAAGGAACAAAAACAAAACAAAATTAAATAAGATCAAAAATAAAAATCAAACTAACCAACCTTGCCTCCCCGGCAACGGCGCCATAAACTTGTTGGGTAAAAACCTAACGGCAAGTATACCGGTCGATTATAGCAAGTTTTTCCTAGAAGTGTCCCTCCAGATTATCGAATCCAAGGGAGGCAGCGTTTTAGTTTAATTGATATTTAAGAATAAATTAATAAAATAACTCAAGTAACAGGGGGGTTTTGTTTGTTTGGATTACTAAAGTATGAAACAAGAATGTAAATGAGAGCAAAGGTAACAAATGTAAGACAGCGGGCAAAATGATGATATTTTTGGTTTAATAAACAAGGGAAATTCCGGTTTACTACTCCTCCAAATTCTTCGGTTCCTTTCTCAGTGTGTTTACCAAAATTCAGACTAAAATCCTAGATCAGAAATATTTCACGTTCGGTCTCCCGCTCGGTGAAATCTAATTAATAGCTAATAAATTTTAACTCTCGTTACAAATTTACTCATTGCTAACAGCTTTAAGAATAATCCAGTTTAATGATCAGTTAATATCCTAGAGGAATTACCATCTCTAAATTAACTGGTGCTGTTCCTGTTGTCTGTTATCTACCGCAGTTCTCACTTGTAAGTAGATAAACTGATAAAATCAAGTAATTGGCCAAATCACAAGATTTATAACAATAAATAAGGAACAGCACTTTAATCTGTAAAAATGGTAAATCACAAAGATAACGGAACCTCGAATTTGGATTACATAGCAAACCGAAATTTATAAAAACTACTCAGCCATGGAAATGAAAATACTGCAAAAAGAAGTGAACAACATTAAAGAGGAAGAGAAGAAGAAACTCTGATTTAAGACTCTTCAGTGGAGTCTCGGTGTGTGATCAGTGATTTCTTCTGCTCCTTCTCCAGGAAATGGTGGAGTCCCCAGCTGCTTGTGTACTCCAGATTTATGTGGACGTGTGTGTGTGGTGTTTAATAAGATGGATATGAATGAAACGTGAGAGATGGAAATGGATGGAGTATAATGTATGGGGAATGAAATGGTGTAAGTGAGGGAGGAGATATCCGATGGATATTGTGTGTCCTGAATGAGAGGGAGAGAGTTCTATTTATAGAACTTCTGTATGAGTATGTAGCATGGTGTGGTGGTAAGGGTGCTGGACTTTGTGAGTGGAAAGGTGAGTGTTTAAGTGGGTGATGAGCTAAATTTAGGGAAATAATTGGATTAGTGGGAGGATGATTGAAAGTAGCAGCAGTGGTGGGGCGGTCTGGAAAGGAGATCGTAGTGCATGGGCGGCGGTTTAATTATGAAGAGAATAAATCTCTTCACGTTCGCGGCGCTATAGACTTCTGACTCAGCCATTTGGTCCGGGACTTAGGTCCTGTATGAAGTCCCGGACCGCACCTTTGAAATGGTCGAGAATTGCTCCGCTTGTGTGGTCCGGGACTTAAGTTGTGTACAAGGTCCCGGACCATGCTAGAAATCCAGTCGAGAGTTATGCTTCATTGTGGTCTGGGACTTAGGTTGCGTATCAAGTCCCGGACCATGCCTAATTTAATTCGAGATTTGAGTCACAATGTGGTCCGGGACTTAGCTCCAGTATCAAGTCCCGGACCATGCTTGAATTTAATTCGAGAGTTGTTGTCTTTGACTTAAATCAGCTTGTTTGATTTTCCATGTGTTTCAACAATGATGGGAATGTGTTTCCTTGAGATTAAAAACCTGAAAAAGCACACAAAAACCATAAAAGAAGATAATTGCAACAAGAAACATAAAAATACTCAAAAGACAGGAATTTAACAGTAAATGATAACAAATGAGGTATCAAAAGACCCTGTAAAAATAGGTAAATTCCTGACTTATCAACGGGCTTCCATTACGACGTTCGATTTATTTGAGCTGTGAATGTTTCACATAAATGTGTTGTTTGTTATCGTACTTCTTATTATTATTTGTATGAATAAACAATTGCATGTATATGACAAAGTAGTCGTGTGTAACCCTGCTAGCTTGTGGGCTGCACGTTTTCTATACCAGGAATATGCTGAGCCCCTTGGGGCCTGTGATTTAAACTTTGCAGGTAGGTGCCAGACGAGGACTCAACCTGAGAGTAGGAGCGGGTAGAGTACTTCGGGTTGCTTTTACATTTGTTACACGAGTTGTGCATGTACACTCGTTTAGTAATTGATGAGATGTTAGTATGATGTATTAGGATATGAGATACTCGGTATAAGTTATGGTTTATGAATTGTATTGCATAGATGCTCGAGTAATTATCTGGTTAGTCAGACCGTGACTTGTAAGAGAATGGGCCTAGTTAGTCACGTGGGTGACTAACGGCGGTAACACCAATTTAGTAGAACTTTTCCGCTACGTTGTTAATGAATGAGATGGACTTAGGGCGACGATCATTGTATTTGGAGTTGGGGTGTTACATCTTATTTCAATGATTTTGTAAATTCGAGAATAGACCACAAAGAGAGACAAATGTTAGATATTATCTCCTTAATTAGCTGATAAAATCCATCATTGTTATTAAAAGAATTTTTGCTTAATGCTAATTAATGAATTTAGACTTTTTCTGCTAGTAAAAAGTTTATTGAATTAATTAAGAGTTGACCTTTTCTATGCTTTAGGAAGGCCACAAGATAAATTCTTAAACAGACAAATAGAGCAAATTAGGATTATAATTAAAGTCTGAAGTATATTTGGGTGATTTCAACTTCCTTAGCACATTTTCCATCCATTCGATACACAATAGTTTTATTTAAGTTGTTAATTGTTTTTATCTGTCCAACCCAAAAACACCAAGATTGCCACTGGCTAAACCCCTTTTTATTTATTGTTTATTAAATACTGAAACTAGGAAAATTGAACAATTTCCCTGAGGATACAACACTTGTTGTACTACTCCGACTAGGTGCACTTGCCTATTTGTTTGCAATAAATCTATATATAATATTATCTAGATTTTGCTCAACAAGTTTTTGGCGCCGTTGCTGGGGAGATTGATTCTATCAATTTCCCCTAGTTTTCAGTACTTTAATTTTTGTTTAATTAAAGTTTATCAGCCTATTTAAATATTTCTGCTTTTATTTATCGATTTACTGTTAATTTTGCAATTTCTCACAAATCAAATTATCTTTTGTGCATGCAAAACACTCGAACCCGAGGTTCTCCACCAATCAGTCCGAGACCCGAACCCGAGCGCACTCTACTACAAGCACGAATAAACCAGAAAAATCAAGACATGGGCGATAACCAAGTCATAGATGAAATGGACCACGAAAATCAACCACAACACCGTGCCCTCTCTGATTACCACCAACTGGATACTGAAGGAAGGGCATCAGCCATAGTTCTCCCCGAACTAACACCGCAAGAAACCGGACGATGGGCTTTCAAAACCCACTACATCACCGTCGTCCGGGATTTAGGCAAGTTTAGTGGAGCAAATCCAGATGAAGCCCCGAATCATTTAAGTCTCTTCCTAGACTTTTGTAATTCCTTTGGTCAAACCGGCACCGTCAAAGAAAGAATCTGTCTACAACTATTTCCTCACTCGTTGTCAGATTCAACAAACAGGTGGTACCAAAGTCTTCCTTCCCGATCAATCCACACATGGCTGCAAATGGCCCAGAAGTTCCTTGCCAAATACTACCCAACTAGTAGAACAAGGCAATTGATCGGAGAAATCAACACATTCTGTCTAGAGCCGGGAGAAACGTTGTACGACGCATGGGACAGATTCAAGGATATGCTAATGAAGTGTTCCCACCATGGTCTCGACGATCAATCCCTCTGCTTGTCATTCTTTAATGGCCTGGATGATGGGAACCGACTACTCGTAAATTCCTCTGCAGGAGGAAGTTTCATGATGAAATCTCCTCAACAAGGGATGAACCTTCTCGAAACCATGACGAGCAATACAAGACAGTGGACGAGATCCAAAGAAAGAACGCCACGAGCAGCAGGCCTACTCCACGTTGAGCCTACGGATCATTTATCAACCCAGATCTCGTCCCTTGCAAAGATAGTGGAGAAGCTAACAACATCTCAAAACGAAATCGTAAAGACAATAGCTTCCTCACCTCCAGGTTCATTTGTAGAAGGATGTGCCATATGCGCCGGTCCTCATGAAACCCATCAATACGAAGGTAAAAGTGAGCACGAAGATGTACACTTCATAGGAAACCGCCCCGGTAATTCCTACAACAATAACATCAACAACTACCCATGGAGAAATCACCCGAATTTCTCATGGAAAAACAACGATCAAAACCAAGGGGGCAGAACAACAGTTCCAATACCTATTAGGGAAATAGACCCCAACCAAACTCTAATATGGGTTATAGAGCACAAGGTGCCCCTCCAGGTTTCCACCACCAACAACAACCATCCTCATCCTCTGCTGATCCAAATGAGGAATTCAGAAACCTAATGAAGGGATTCGTGACTTCGACCAAACCAGACTCGTGGATCAAGAAGCCACTAAAAGAAGGGTTGAAGCCCAGATACAACAAACCAACCAACAACTGGAGCAAATCAGCCAGCAGCTTGCACAAAGGCCACCTGGCACCTTCCCTAGTTAGCCAAATCCAAATCCACGAGAACATGCCAAGACAGTGACTCTGAGAAGTGGGAGGCCACTCAACTCACCTCTTCCCCAAGATGAATTTGATAATCAAGAACAGGAAGCTCACAAGCCTCAAGAAGATCAAGAAGAAGAACAAGAAGATGCTGAAGAAGCCCCTCCTCCTCCGAAAAATATTTCCAAGGAGAAGGAGCCTCCTGAATCTACTCCTTCCTCTCTAACTAAGATTCTTGCCCCCACTTCCTTTTCCAAACAGAATAAGAAAGAAAAATTTAGATGAACAGTTTAGAAAGTTTCTAACCCATTTCAAGAAACTAACGATTAATATTCCTTTTGCAGGTGCTTTGAAACAAATGCCGATATACACAAAGTTCATGAAGGATATCATTACAAACAAAAGATCGTTGCAGGAAGTGGAAACTGTGCACCTTACGCAGGAAGTGTCAGCAGTGCTTCTAAAGAACCTCCCTCCAAAACTTGAAGATCCAGGTTTGCCAATTATTCCATGTTCCATTGATAATGTTGATTGTGGTAGTGGGCTATGTGACCTAGGAGCTAGTATCAATTTAATGTCACTCTCAACTTTCAACAAACTTAAGATTGGTGAATGCATGCCTACTTCTATTCAATTACAATTAGCAGATAGGTCTTTAGTATTCCCGAAAGGGATAATAGAAGACTTGATTGTTATTGTAGGAACTTTTGTGTTCCCTGCTGATTTTATTGTGATTGACATGGAAGAAGACACTAGGGTGCCCTTAATCTTAGGACGACCTTTCATGAGAACTGCTAGAGCATTAATCGACGTTGAAAAAGGAAAGATCATTTTAAGACTGCATAACGAAACTTTAGAATACGACATGTCCAAAGTCATAAAGAAACTCGCACATATAGACGCCACCTTTTCCATAGACATCGTCGACTCTATTGTGCATGATAATTCCTCTGCTATTATTCGTAATGATGCTCTCGAAAATGCTTTAGTTGAATCCTGTGATAACCAACCAATACACCCTAACACAATTGAAATGGTAGCAGCTCTGGATAAAAGAAAATCATATGCTAAACCACGCTACCCACCACCAGAACCATTAGAGCATTCTACTCAAAAGATACCACCATCAATCGCACAACCACCTCTCGTAGAAATGAAACCATTACCTTCACACCTGAAGTATGTCTACCTTTCTGATCTTTGCACTCTACCTGTTATTATTTCTTCATCCCTAACAAGTACATAGGAGGAACATCTTGTGAAGATCCTTCAGAACCATAAAAAGGTGATAGGCTGGTCCATCTCGGATATCAAAGGTATCAACCTCCATTTCTGCACACATCACATATACATGGAAGATACCTATAAGCCATTAGTCCAACCATAGAGAAGACTAAATCCCAACATGAAAGACGTGGTAAAGAAAGAGGTGCTCAAACTGCTTGATGCCGAAATCATCTACTCCATCTCGGACAGCAAATGGGTGAGCCCTGTTCAAGTTGTCCCAAAGAAAGGGGGTCTCACTGTGGTCCTCAACGACAAGGGTGATTTAATCCCCCAGAGAACCACAACGGGCTAGAGAGTCTGCATCGACTATAGGAAACTAAACAGCGCCACGCGGAAGGACCACTTTCCTTTACCCTTCATTGATCAGATGCTAGAAAGATTGGCTGGGCAAGACTACTACTGCTTCCTGGATGGCTATTCAGGATATTTTCATATACCCATTGCTTTAGAAGACCAAGAAAAGACCACATTCACATGCCCATACAGGACATTTGCATATAATCGGATGTCATTTGGTCTATGCAATGCCCCAGCCACATTTCAAAGATGCATGATGTCAATCTTCAGCGACTATCTTGAGAAAAGCATCGAGGTCTTCATGGACGACTTCTCTGTCTTCAGTCTCACATTCGAATCCTGTTTAAACAATCCGGACGCCATCCTTGCCCGGTGTGAAGAAACAAACCTTGTGCTTAACTGGGAAAAATGTCATTTCATGGTTAAATAAGGAATAGTTCTTGGGCACAAAATATCTTCGAAAGGCATTGAAGTTGACAAAGCCAAGGTCGAGGTCATTGAAAAGTTACCACCACCTACGACGGTGAAAGACATCAGAAGCTTCCTTGGCCATGCTGGGTTCTATAGAAGGTTTATCAAGGATTTTTCCAAAATTTCGAAGCCTCTATGTGATCTCCTAGCTAAAGACGTCAAGTTCAATTTCACCGACAAATGCCTACAAGCCTTGAACACACTGAAAGATTGCCTCATCTCCGCCCCCATCGTGATATCACCAGACTGGAGCCTACCATTCGAAATTATGTGAGACACCAGCGACTACGCAGTGGGAGCCGTTTTATGTCAAAAGAAGGAGAAGATCCTGAGAATCATCTACTATGCAAGTAGAACCCTCAACGATGCTCAGAAATATTATGCAACTACTGAGAAGGAACTTCTAGCAGTAGTCTTTGCTCTGGATAAATTCCGATCATATCTCTTGTGAAGCAAAGTAATAATTCACACCGATCATTCCGCTCTGAAGAAGATGCCAAACCTCGACTCCTCCAGTGGATACTCTTACTACAAGAATTTGATATTGAAATCAGAGACAAGCCAGGAGTGCAAAATGTAGTAGCAGACCACCTATCTCGCATAGAGGCACCAAGTGATGGCACATCCATCAATGAATTCTTCCCAAATGAGTGCATTTTTATGATTGGCGACACCGGTGATCCATGGTACACTGACATGGCCAACTACCTAGCACAAGGAGTAATATTACACGGGCTAACCTACCAGCAGAAGAAGAAGTTCTTTTCAGATGTAAAATATTACTAATGGGAGGACCCTCTCCTTTTCAAGGTCTGTGCAGACGGGATAGTAAGAAGATGTGTGCCCCAAAACGAAATCCAAAGCATTCTACGACATTGTCACTCTCTTGAAGCCGGAGGACATCATGGGCCATCACGAACAGCAGCTAAGGTACTTCAATCAGGTTTCTTCTGGAAAACCCTGCATAAAGACTGTCATTCCTTTGTAGCTTCCTGTGACGAGTGCCAAAGACTTGGGAACACCTCCAGAAAACATGAGATGCCTCTCAACATTATACTTGAGGTAGAACCGTTCGACGTGTGGGGCATTGACTTCATGGGACCCTTTCCTTCGTCCTGCTCAAATTTATGCATCTTGGTAGCAGTCGACTATGTTGCTAAGTGGGTGGAAGCTATCGCCTCTCCCACAAATGATGCAAAGGTAGTGCTTAAGTTCTTGAAAAAGAACATATTTACAAGGTTCGGAGTCCCACGTGCTATAATCAGTGATGGCGGATCCCACTTCTATGATAAGCAGTTCACAGCCTTAATGACAAAATACAGAGTAAGACACAAGGTAGCCTTACCTTATCACCCTCAAACAAATGGCAAGGCTGAGGTCTCTAACCGAGAATTGAAGTGGATCCTGCAAAAGACAATTAATTCTTCAAGAAAATACTGGTCCCTGAAGCTGGATGATGCACTCTGGGCATATAGAACATCCTACAAGACACCCATCGGAATGTCACCATATCGATTGGTCTTTGGAAAAGCTTGTCATTTACCGGTCGAGCTCGTGCACAAATCTTTCTGGGCCGTGAAATCCCTAAACTTTGATCTACTGAGAACAGGTGACAAACGGAAATTTCAGTTTACCGAGTTAGAAGAGTTTCGAGAATATGCCTACGAAAATAACCGTATGTACAAAGAGAAAGCCAAAAAGTGGCACGACAAGATGATCCTTAAACGGGAGTTCCATATGGGAGATTTGGTTCTACTATACAATTCCAGGTTGAAGTTGTTCCCTGGTAAACTAAAATCCCATTGGGCTGGACCCTTTACTGTCTCCAAGGTCACCCCATACGGATCAGTTGAGTTGGTAGATGCTAAAGGACAAACTTTCATGGTAAATGGGTCAAGACTAAAGCTTTACCAGGGTGGTAATCTCGAGAAAGTTGATGCTCACGCAATAATTCTACAAGATCCTCAGATTAGAGTGTGCTTCAAAGCGTCTAGCCAAAGACGTTAAAGAAGAGCAGCTTCCCAGATGAAATTCTCTTTCATTTGCTTTTATTTTCTTTTAATTTTCAGGTTCTCTTTAAATTTTGTTTTTGCTAAACTCTTAACCTCGTTTGTAGTATGGCTGCTTCCAGTGTCTTATGCAGGTACAACTTCATGACTACACCGCAACCAAGCTACACTACTTTGAAGCTGAAGCTCAAGTGTGGGGGAATTCCTTTCTCGCAAGAAATAACAAACTCAGGGGAGTACTAGTTTCTTTAATTTTTCTTTTATTTTGCTGATTTCTGCTATGGATAGCTTCTGTGCTCAAATGTTTAATTGTGACCTTTATGTTTTCTCTATTTGTCTACTCACCGAAAAGGTCTTCTGAAACCTTCCCTTGTTTTTTTGGTGAACAATGAGGACATTGTTCAATTTAAGTGTGGGGGAGTGCCCTTTTTCGGTGAAATTTTGTGCTTAAATGCTTAATCTCTCTGCTTATCTTGCGTTTGTCCAAAATTTAAAATTATGGACCCTGCTGATGTAGGTTGTTCTCTTTAAGAACAAATACTGTTATGAATTGTGGGATAAATGGTACAAAATTTTGATTGCTTTTGAGGAGCATTTTTTATGCGGTGTGACCAAATGATCTACAATGGTTGGATTTTTATTGCTTAGGGGTTCCTTCTGTATTCTCTCTTAGGGATTGCTAAGGGGTGCTTCTCTGCCCAAGAAAAAGAAAAATAATAAAAAAAATCAAGGGACTTGCGAGACACCATTGGTTACCAACAAAGAGAGTTGAGTGTTCTTGCATACAAAGGCTTGATGCCTACATATTATCTTCTCATCTCTTATGCAAAAGTGAAAGAAATGCATAAATCTATTTTTTCTTTTGTTGTCTCCTCAATGCCCATTCTTGAGAGAAGTTGGCCGTGGTAAAAGTTCTCAAAGTCACCTAAACTGAGAAGCATTGAAGCACTCCGGATCATACCCCAAACGTCTATATTTTGTTTTTACCCGGAGCACACCTGTACCACCAGTAGTTGATGGATCACACTCCTCAAAAAGTTTAAGATCATGAACTGTTCATCTCCTTATCCTACCCTTCATAATATTATTTGTTAATATTGAGCATTCCCTACTTTCTTGGGTACATAGTTTTGCTTGAGGACAAGCAAAAAGATAAGTGTGGGGGTGTGATAAGTGTCCAAATGAGCATGTTTTATGGGTGTATTTCATATGTTATATTAGCACTTTTCTTGCTCATTTCTCCACTTTGGTTAGTTTTCCTCTAGTTTATGTTTTATTGATTATATTACAGATTTATTGGTTAAACAAAAGGAAAACCAATCTAGGAGCAAAGTAGACGAAGAGACGAACGCGTAGGCGCAAACGGATCATAAAACGAAGCTCAGACAAAGATTTTAGAGGCAAAACAAGGTGTGTCCGAACTTGCGTCCGAACATGCAAGTTCGGACACGTTTTCGGAAAATCTCTACGTGGTGAAACAGAGGCGTCCGAACATGCATGTTTGGACGCATGTTCGACGCGGCATAAAAGTCAGTTCCAGGAGGCGCCCGCAGAAGAAGAAATGGGGAAAATCAATACAACCGACCTGCAACTTATTCTACACAAGTTTGGCACCGTTTTTGACTTACAATTCCCCTCTTTTCCCACCTATCTACCACTTACCAACCCTTCTTATTTTTCCCTATAAATAGCCATCAATCCCAGCACAATAAAATCATCCAATCAGCTCCAAAACTCTTATGAGACTCACATCTTCTCCACTCCCATTTTATTTTATTCCACCGCCATAATTTCCTTATATTCACATACACATATATTCCATATCATCCAAAATCACTCCATTCTCCCCATATTCAGCAGAAGCAGTATATTAAAAGGAGAGGAAAGAGGCAGCAGGAGCGAGAGCGAGTGCAGACCCGTTCTTGTCAAGCAGTCTCCGAAATAATGGCTATTTCTATCTTTACTCTATTTTTATTTCTATCAATGTCTGAGTAAATTTATATTTGTGCTTAGGATGGGTGTTTGACCCCAAATAATTTAGACTTATTTATAATATCGAATTTGCTTATAAATATTTGTTTTGTCTCTCTAAATTATTAAATGCTTAAGAACTGATCATTTTTACGCATTTACGGTTTCTCTTATTTCAATGATTTTGTAAATTCGAGAATAGACCACAAAGAGAGACAAACGTTAGATATTATCTCCTTAATTAGCTGATAAAATCCACAGCTGTTATTAAAAGAATTTTTGCTTAATGCTAATTAATGAATTTAGACTTTTTCTGCTAGTAAAAAGTTTATTGAATTAATTAAGAGTTGACCTTTTCTATGCTTTAGGAAGGCCACAAGATAAATTTTTAAACAGACAAATAGAGCAAATTCGGATTATAATTAAAGTCTGAAGTATATTTGGGCGATTTCACCTTCCTTAGCACATTTTCCATCCATTCGATACACAACAGTTTTATTTAAGCTTTTAATTGTTTTTATCTGTCCAACCCAAAAACACCAAGATTGCCACTGGCTAAACCCCTTTTTGTTTACTGTTTATTAAATACTTAAACCAGGAAAATTGAACAATTTCCCTGAGGATACGACACTTGTTGTACTACTCCGACTAGGTGCACTTGCCTATTAGTTTGCAATAAATCTATATATAATATTATCTAGAGTTTGCTCAACATATAACCATCGAGGAAGCAGTAAAACTCCTGACAAGCTAACCGCTTGAGCATTTGAGCAATGAATGGGAGCGGGAAGTGGTCGTTCCTCATAGCATTATTGAGGCGACGATAATTGATGCACATCCTACATCCAGTCGTATGTCTTTGAGGAACTAGCTCACCCCTCTCATTGAGAACTACAACAATCCCTCCTTTATTGGGAACACCCTAAACTGGTGAAACCCACTGGCTGTCATAGATTGGGTAAATGATACCAGCATCAAGGAGCTTGAACACTTCAGCCTTCACTACTTCTTTTAGATTTGGATTCATCCGCCTCTGTGAGTGTCGTACTGCATTGAAACTATCTTCCGTATAGATTTTGTAAGTGCAGAAAACTGGACTGATTTCTTTGATATCAACAACTAACTTCCCCATATCACCCTTATGTCTCTTAAGCACCTCTAGAAGTCTAGTTTCCTG
>JAIOTZ010001214.1:0-37334 GCA_023374045.1 Limonium bicolor | reverse complement strand
CCAAATCAAAGTATGTTGTTAGCATTCTATTTCGGGGTTTACATAACAAGCGAGATAGTAAGTACACAGTGAAGACGAGGATGAACATTGATAGCATATTTCATGATGAAGATCCCTTCCATTTTGATTTTGGCACCATCGAGGCCCCAACAAATAACTTTTCAGAGGCCAAAATACTTGGAAGATGTGGCTTCGGTACAGGGACAACGTGTTTTAATTCTACTTGTTAAACTTAGGCCACAAGAAACCTAATGATAGTTATACAAGTTGGATTTGTCTATCATCTCATTATCACATATTTGATTTGATTTGATTGTTATACACATATGGTGTGCTAGTGACGGGGCAATATATAAAGTCAAGTTTAAATATATGAACAACAGATCATCTCGCATTCTATCAAATATAAGATAAACGAGTGAGATGAGTCCAAAAATTCAAGAATGAGGTAGTGTTGGTTGCTAAGCTTCCGCACCAGAATCTAGTTAGGATGTGAGTTATTGTTTAGCAAGAGAGGAGAAGACAGACTTATGATTTATAAACTCATGTCTAACGGTAGCTTGGATCACTTCTTGTTTGGTAAGATTTTCTTTACAAATAATGTGGTCATTTCTAAAGCTAGCTAGCTATGACTTGCATGAACGAGTGCATTGAAAACTATATATGAATCTTGCCGATGTAGAGGTCCTTGATTGACCAAACGCTATGCTAAAGCCGCCAACATCCTCCTCGATAAAGAGATGAGCCCAAAGATTACAGATTTTGGCCTAGCAAGGCTGTTTCAGCAATAACCATAGCAGAACAGCAGAGGAAAAAAAATGAAATTTAGTCAGTATATTCTCTCTTAATTGCAGTGAGTTCATTTATGATACATAGTACAGGCATCTTCTTACATACAAGAAATCAGGGGGGAGGGGGTGTAAAATTGAACACAAAAACGTTCAGTAATCAATAAAAAAGATCCCACACAGCTCAAGCTCACATGTACAAGGGGCCACGACCAAAGGGTCAGTCCACACTAATACCAGAATCCTATTCTCAGAGTGTATATTCATTTCAAGCGGAGCCACACTTTGTTATCTGCGTGTCACACAAAATTTGATAACAAGAGGCATTTGCTTTTCGTATATGAACAACATATATAATTTATATTTTATACATACATATATATATTTATAATCAATCAATTACTTGGAGATTCATCAAGCTCATTACATTCTCTTTGGCTATCATCTGAGTTTTGTTGTTGATCGCCATCATCATCTTCATCATCATCATCCATCTGAACCTTTCCTGTTGAAGATGAAGACGAACTCTTCTTCTTCCTCCTTCTGTTTCCATGTACACCATCAACTTCCGGGTCGTATTTTTGAGACGCAAGGTAATTTAATGCTGTTACCACATCAGCTATGAGTGGTCTCATCCCTGGTTTCTCTTGAACACACATTGCTGCTATTGCAAGTGCCTGGTACAATCCTCGAGTTGGATACTGTCCCTTCAATCTTGGGTCAGCCATTTGTGAAAATCTTCTCCGGTCTTTGAACAGTGGCCGTGCCTGCAAAACGAATAAAGAGACAAACAGTGGACTTTAGTTCATTGTACTTCGTTATTCTAACAGAAGCTTTGATCAGAGTGACAAGACACGGGAATATATGTAGAATGATCAGTCAGATCATCTAAGCTTCATCTCACCAACGTGGTAGGTGAAATTTAGCATCACTCGTGCAGCAGAACAGAACTCTTCTGCATACTTCTCTACATAACCATATCCACTCAAAGAAAATGGAGGAAAAAGAATCATTAAGACATCTGATTGACTAAATCCACATGAGAATAGCTGCAAATCTTACCCAAGCGACCAGATTCTGTTCCCGCGCATCTCTCGTGCTATCAATCGCCTTTCTTCCTGTGATTAATTCCAACAAAACAACCCCAAAGCTGTAGATATCTGATTTGAAGGTTAGCTGACCAGTCATGGCATAGTCAGGTGCACAATAACCATATGTACCCATAACCCTAGTGGAGACATGGGTTTTGTCACCAACAGGACCTACTTTTGCCAGCCCGAAATCTGACAGCTTGGAATGGTAATTCTCCCCTAGCAATATATTTGAGCACTTAAGGTCACGGTAGATAACAGGTGGCTTCATCTTGTCATGTAAATACTCCAACCCCCTAGCTGCCCCAGCAGCTATTTTCATCCTCGTATTCCAATCCAATGCCTTCTGGTTAGGCCTCTGATCTGCATAAGATTATAATTAAAACTGGCATTTAGTTTGACTGCATAATATGCAAAAGATGATATACTATGGCAGCAATAGGTGGTAGTATATAGCTAGCAAGTGATGAAAGTACCATGCAAGTGGGCTTCCAGAGAACCTAATGGCATGTACTCATATACAAGTAGTCTCTGCTCCCCTTCCGCGCAATAGCCAATCAATTTGACAAGATTTGGATGGTCAGCGAGACTCAAAGTCAAAACTTCCACAACAAACTCCCTAATTCCTTGTAGCCCATTACGATCAAGTTGTTTGATAGCAACTTCCTGAGTTGTAGAAATGACAAAACATCCAAAGTCAGACCTACCCACTTGTAAACTGAATCAACCAATTAAACATCATCATCATTACATGTAGTATCACTATGAAACAGAAAGAGAAAGCGAAAGGCTAGGGTAGATAGTGTAGAGTAGGGTAAACCATAGTAAATTGTTGGACTGACTGACCTGATTAATCTGTTGTAATCGACCCCTGTACACTTTACCAAACCCACCCTCGCCTAAGACACAAGCAGACCTAAAATTGTCCGTTGCCTCAATTAACTCCTGATATGTGAATGTTTGGGCTTGTGAATTAGGGTTTCCTTCAATGGCTGCACCCCTCACACCCAAACCTTTCACATCCGAAGATAGGTTTTCTCTTGACCCGTCCTTTTGAATCATCACATCCTTCTTCTCATCAAAATGGCGATGATTGGCAGTTGATGAATCTACAACAAGCACAGAACAGAGTTAGCTTGATGGTCAAAACCCAGAATAGGACAATCACTAGACCAATATAAGAAGTGATTAATTTTTTTCTAAAAAAAAGAACATATGCTTGATTTCAACAACCACAATCATCAATCTATTAACAGGATGTATGATCCAATTCAACTCAAATTCTATACTACATCTAGGAGCAACAAGGTCACTCTCAATCAACAAGGTCACTCTAATCAATCAACAAGGTCATTCAAGGGTGTGTTGTCATCCGTACACAAATGAAGTTGGAGGAAATTATAACGAATAAACACCATGATATGCAAATTTTGGTATTCATGTCTGTCGGCAGCAGCACACTCGCGTTGCGATACGACAAAAAAAAGACAGTGAGCCATCCAAATTCAATTGATTAAAGTAAAGTAAAGCAAAGCAGTAACATAAACAGTTGAGACAATCAGCGGCAGCGGACAAGTATATGATGAGGTCAATGAAATCCCGACAGGGAGCAAAAAAAAGGGAAAGATATGATCGGGATAAAAGAAAATAAAAAGTAGGGTCATACTGGACCACTGAAAAACAATCAACAATCTTTACTATTGAAATCAAAATGCAATCAGAGATGATGAAACCCAAATCTAAAAAATTTGAGTAAACATAAAAGGAAAAGATTTGTAGTATTAGTTTTCGAAGTGGAAATTCAGCAAGTTAATAAACAGTACTAGATACAGACTTTTTTTTTAGTCAATTACCTGCAACGGATTGCTTTCGACCATCGAATTTGTTGAAGTGATTGTTATTATTAGTAGAGATTGACGATGAAGACGACGATCTCTTACTTTTGTTGGAATTAGCAGAGAACCGGAAACAACCCATCTAACTATTACACCGCTCGTCGCTCGCTCGCTAGTTTTTTTTTAGCTCTCTACTGGGGAAGCTAAAAAGGAAAGATTGAATTCAGAGCACGAAAATAGGAAGAGAGTCTCCAAAGAAAAACACCAATTTCAACAGAGAGACACACCTTCAGCCTTGAATCAGTTGTTTAAAGACGTGTGTCACAGAGAGAAGAGAGAGGATTGCTGGGATTGAACTCTTGTATAAATAAATAAATAAATAAAATCAATAGTGTTTTTTTTTTTGGCGGAGAAGAAAGGGGGGTTTGGTCCTCGGGACGGGTTTTTGTAGCAAGTTGGTTTGACTGAAGAGCATGATGAGTAAATTACAAGTTGGTTCTCGAATGAACCGATTAGATGAGAGCCACGTGGATAAAACGTGGCTAGTATGGTAATTTGAAAAGTGTATACTTTTTTTCCAATTTCCACTAGTAATTGTATTTGAATAGATGAATGTCATTGTCGTATTCTCTCGTATAGGATACAGTCATGCACACGCGGAGTGTTGTATGACATGGCGTTTAGTGGTTGCTAGCTATCTACCGATGGAGAGAGACCGAACGAAACTACCAGGAGTTTGCATTAGCAACAATATTAGTATTATATTATTAATGTTATATTATTATGTAACGTTACTAATTAATAAAGTAATGAATATGTCCTAATCGTATTATCTTGTTTCAAAAAAATATTAAGAGATTAAAGAGTTGTGTTCCATATATAAAGCTGACAAATCTTCAGCGCAACCACAAGTGGGGTTGCTGTTTCTTTTTGCGGGTTCATCACACCGATCTTGAATTCTATTTCTCGCACCCCCACACGGACAAAACATAGATTATTCCCATTTTTTAGTTGATGGTAGATTGAGAAAAAGTTAAAAGAGAATTAACAAAAAAAAGTATTACTATTAAAATTTGTTGATACAAACAAAATTAGAACATGTTTTTGGATCATGAACAAGTAACAATCAGCGAATTTGTTAAACATTTTTAGATATATATGAATAATCACTACTCCCTCCGCTTCACCTTCACCGTCCAGTTTACTATTTGGATGTATCGTTTGACTTCAATATTTAACATATAAGATAATATATTTTTATAAATCTATGTTTACAATAGAATCTTTATGTGAAAAACTATATATTATACAATTTAATTTTTAAAAATTATTTTATTTTATATGTTTAATAACGAAGTGAAAAACGTGTCAAAAAGCAAACAGGACACTTATGACGGGACGGAAGTAGTATTAGTTAAGAATTATCAGTTTAAGTTGGTTTTGTTTGTTTTGGCATAATTATAGTATATGTGATCACATATTTATAATATTATGATATTATTTTTTCTTTCAATAACAAGTGGATATATCATATATCATAATCTTCTTTTTTAAACCTTTGATTAATAAATTTGTATAGAACTAATTACCATAACATACATATGAAAAATATATATAACATAAAAAAAATTAAGCTAAATCATTTAACTAATTTTCAAATTAAGAGTATGAAACAAATTAACACATAGAAAGAGATCCAAACAAGTTGAACCTTAAAGCATTGTTTAGTTAATATACAAAACTTAAAAGGTAGTACAGTAGTTAATTGACAATCGACAAAGATCAAACAAACAACTACAACTCGTGTTACTTGAATAGCGTGGCGTGTGTATATATTGCGTTGTGTTTTATGTAATGACCATATAATAAGTCACTAATGATCATTTAATATATGATAAGTAACGGAACAACAGACACATCATGTATCATTACGGATCTTTCAGAATCATCCATAACCACAGGGGCGGACGGAGAGAGGGGGCTAGGCCCGAAAATTTTGAAAATTTGACAAATTACTCTTATAAATTTTTTAAAAATACAACATAATATAAAGTTTTAAAGAAAATTAGTGTCAAAATTTTTTTTAGCCCCCCTAAACAATTTTTGGGTGTCAAAAAATATTTTAGCCCTCCCTAAACAAAGATTTCTGGATCCACCACTGACCACAACTTATTTTGAATAAACAAATAACTCAATTAGAGCTTGCTTTAAATATTATATTAATTTTATTAAGATTAGATATACCAAAACTTTAGTCAGACATACTATATTATATAAATATATGGGATATAAGGTTGGTGATTGTATTATTATACTACCTCCGTCCCGTCATAAGTGTCTCATTTGCTTTTTGGCACGTTTTTCCACTTCAATATTAAATATATAAGATAAAATAAATTTAATTTTTTTTTTTACAATATATGTTTTTCACATAAGGATTCCATTATAAATTTTTTTATAAAAATATATTATTTTACATGTTAAATATTGAAGTCAAACGACAAGCTCAAATAGTAAAGTGGACAAAGAGAGTGGGACGGAGGGAGTATTATATTGGGTCAGACGGATGGACGGGCAGGTGGGCGGCAAAAAGGGGACCATGCTCATGGGTATAAAGTTTGGGCATATGCTCAAACAATATCTAGCCATTAGATTACAATTTATCTTTTAAAACATTAATCTCAACCGTATATGTATTTTTTTATTTAATAATTAGTTTTATAAAAAAACAATCAAATAATAATAATAAAGGTATAAGAGACTTTTTCAATTATAACCAACCACCCCCCTTATTGATAGGAGATGAAATTTACGGAAGTTTTGCTCACCCAAATGTAAAAGTAATTACTAGCATTTTAATAATTATTCCACTAGTAACTTCCCTAAATATACGACATTGACATTGTGGAAATTTCTTTCAAACATCTATTAATGCTACAAGGTTTATGTCAACAGATTTTTTTTAATTTGTTATTTTTAAATAAAGTAAGTTGCTTAAAATGTGGAATCTTTATTAGAATTGATGGTTTATAGTTTTCTTTTCAAATTAGATATTTAACTAAAATTATACAATTTTCAAAATGCAAATGTAGATTTATTTGCTCATTTAAGAAAAAGTGTAGATATTTAGGTAAAAGGATATATTTTTTGAAACGAAGGTGTAGATTTGTATAAGGGAAGTGTAGATTTTTAGTATTTTATAAAAATGAAAGTAAAAGTGTAGATATTAGATTCTTCAAAATGAAGGTGTAGATTTATTTGATAGAATTGTACATTTTTGGTAATTACTCATTAAAGTAAAAGTGTAGTTATTTAAGTAAAAGGATAGATTTTGTAAAATGTAGGTGTAGATTTGTTTAATAAAAGTGTAGATTTTTTATTTGAACAATATAATTTTAAAACGAATGAGTGAAATTATTTTAATGAGTAATAAATAAGACAACCTAGGAATTTCACTTATGATCTTATATTTATTTTAAAGGGTTCATGTCAAAGTATTTTCAAATTGTTTCTTTCAAAATAATTTGTTTAAAATGTACATCTTTCTTTCTCTTTTTCTAACTAGATCGACTGCATTCCCAATTTAAAAAATATTAATGGTTTATCATTTTTTTTCAAATTGGATCGTTGCAATATACAAACTCATCTAAAATTATATTCTTATTTAGATATTTTAGTAAAATGTCATATTTTTAAAATGTAAGTGTGGATTTTTTTTTAGAATTGTGAATTTTAATTAATTCCTAATTCAAGTAAAAGTGTAGATATTTAGGTAAAGTAATAGTTTGTTTCAAAATAATGTGTTTCTTAATTCTTTGATTATTTTTGTTGATTGTAATGTTTAATTAAGTAATGAATAAATTCAACGTTGTCTTATACATTTCTACGAGGAGTTTTGTCAATTAAATTTCTAATTTGTTATTTTTAAATAATTTTTTTTTTGCATACAACGTGGGACTTTTGATTTTTCAAATAACTACTCCACTTCTATTACAGTTAAAAAAATTGTAACTGCCAATTGTGAGAATATTTATTAGAATTATTGATTTATTTCTTTTGGTGTAAACTAGATCATGTAATCTTATATTTTTTTCTTTTATTTCTAAAAACTAAAAATTAAATTTGACATCTATACTCCTATAATAGACAATAAAATCTAAACCTTCAATTTATTTATTATAAATCCAACGGACATGGTTTAATTGAGCATCATGCTCAAAATTTGTTTTGAGCACCTTCCCCGGCGGGCGGTCGGTTGGGTCAATGTATTTATGCTTTGCTTGTTTTTGAAATTAATTGATTATTCAAATAAGCGCCCACCTTATTAAACACGACACTGGATTACTAGCTAGCTTGCTAAAACTAAGGTTTACTAGATAGATGGCTACCAGCCGGCCGGACGGCGGACGCAACTTGACGCCGGTAATTTCTAATTGGTTGGAGACTACTTAAGAAAAATACTAATGGAGAACAAAACAAACAATCTAGTTATTATATACGTAATTATTACTTTATTATGTCACAATCAAGTTCCACGACGTTATTAGTATTTCTTCAAGTTGGAATAAAACAAAATTTGTCCAGCACGCACGCAGGCACGCGGTATGGAATACCAATTACCATACTAGTTGCTGTTATTCTATACTAGTAATATGCCGTATTAAGAAATAATAAAGAAAGAAAGATAACCATCCGTCCGGACCGGTTTTTCAGACAGTCAAGTCACCGGTCGGCCGAGGCGATCGTCTTTGTCACTAACACAGTGACAAGTCCCCAATGTGCATTGCGGTACCCACCATTGTTAACATCGTGGCGTCAATTTCCCGTTTGCGGTGGTGATAGATATATAAGAACCTCCAATTCGCAATTTTAACTTCAATATTTGTATGGTCATCATTTGTACATCTTCTAAATTCCTTCCTAGATGTACATCATTTTTTTAGGGTCAATAAAGTTATATTTGGTAAGAGTTTTGTACTCAATCGATGGTCTAACTTAGACACGAAAATCTAGACCCAACATAAAACTCAACTTGAAGGGGAAGCTGATCCATTTTTAACATTTTTAATAAGTTAGGATATAGATTTTGACCCATTTTTTTAATTCGGGTTAAGATCAAGGTTCACACCCAAACCCAATCCTGCAATCCACACTTTCTATAAGTCTTTTAGCTACTATATAGTATTTGTGATGTTCCTACTAATTGCTGCAAATTTGCATCAGCTATAGAAAAAGTTCATTATTTTGATAAATTAGTTATAACTCATCGTGCAAGCATACTAGTTAAATGTATAATAAAAAAATCTTATACCTTTATATTTTAGTAAATGGTATTATCCGTGTGGGTGCACTTCATCAATCATATTGATGAGAATATTATACTAACTTCATATTATTACTAAATAGAAAGTTGTTATTGAAAAGAATTAACAAAAATAAGATTGGATGGGTCAAGTTTGAGTCCAATTATTTAGATGGTTCGGGTTAGGGTTAAAAGTTTGGACCCATCTATTTTTTGCATTTGGTCGGGTCATTGAAATTTATAATAGGTAGTGTTATGGTAGATCACAACCCAACCTATCAAATCAAATTGTCAGGTCTAGGCCCCGTTACGTTCTCCACGATACGGAGATTAATCCACTTTTGAAAAAAAATTGGAACAAGTGTCAAACTGTCATTGCATCTTATACTGACTAAAAAGCTGATATGGATGACTGGGATTGGTTACCTAGGGTTGCATTTATGCAAACGTGGAAAAACCTGCGTTTGTATGTCACTAGCAAACGCGCTCTAGTCTTATTGGGATTGGTCTACCTCTACCGGGAATCGGGCTTTCACAGTAGGTTATAGGTTGGGACTCATGCATACTGCAGGTTTTTTTTTGAATAATTATAGGCACATGGCCTAGGGTGCTGCAAGGGCAAATCAAACAACACCGACTCAACTCTTACATACCTTTCTAGTCTTACCTTACACAGACATTACACGGGACATCTTACTAAAGTCTAGAGATCTTGTCCTAAGAACCTTCCCTGACCTCTCCTTGGAGGTGACCCTCGAGCATCCATCGGAAACTTCTTACAACCTTTCCCTTGCATCTTTGACGATATGGCATACATGCTCGCCTTGGGACCGTCCTACACGTCACTCCATTCCTCCACCAGGCTGGGTAATCGGAGAGTAAACTCCTTTCCCCCACCACCCGTCCTTCACGCCACTCCATTCCTCCACCAGGCTGGGTAATTATCTCTCACCACAACAAAATTCGAACCCTTTTACTAAGTAGTAACGATGTGCATTATTCAATTGGGGTCTTTTTCCCCACAAATGCACAGTATAAGGGATGATGACGAGGTACAACTATGTGTTGCTACTACTGAGGAAAAAAATCCAATTGTGATCTTGACATCAGAGCAATAGGATGTGATTATAGTTTCTATTGGGGAAAATGATAATAAGGATCATCAATAATTATTACAAGGAGCATAAAAGATATCGGCATCGGGGAAAACTGAGTTTCATTGGAAGATGGGCAATAGATGAATGTTGAGATGTTAAGGAATTTGTTCAACAAGTCTGAATACCCTTTGAGATTTGAGCCTGAATGTTTTAGGCAAGGTAGTATACACGATAAGAGAAACATTGAAAAGATCTCAAAACAAGAATAGAAGCTGAAACTGATGAAGAAGTGAAAGAAACTATCAAGCTTGCTATGGAATTTGAATTCAAGAATTTATGAAGATCGGACGTCGGTTTGGTCTTTAAACTTCGTACTTAAAACATGGATTCTTTGAAGAGAAAACATATCAAGTCAAGCAAAGCGGTTGAGATGTTAGCTAAAAAGAACTTAGCACTATATCATTGCGCAAAGAGGACAACAAAGGGCAAAGGAAGAAAAGGTACAAATAAAAGCATGCATTTACTCTTTACTTGGGTTCAAGAATTCAACTTCTTGTCCAGATCCATACCTGGAAAATAGAAACGGGTTGCGAAAGGCTCGTTACAACCAGCATAAAACATAATCACATTTCATAACCTGAATCAATATATAAATGTTAATAGAGCTAGATCATCACCTGAAAGCAGCACACCATCGGGATCCCAATTGCTTTGGGAATAATGCTTGGATATTGTATATTGTTGTGTTGGTCCTTATAAAAAAAAGTATATTGTTGTGTTGGTCCTTTAAAAAAAGAAAGTATATTGTTGTGTTGGGTTTAAGGATTCTATGATTAAAAGTTCAACAAAGGAAATGAGAAGGGAGTAAAGTGTTTTTCTTTTTTCTTTTGCGTACATCTATTATGTAAGGTAAGCATGTTAGGCTAATTCGACGAGATGCTATTGTAACGTTGCTGTCACCGCTTACATTGGAGACCTTATGCTCTTAGCCACATGTTATAAAAAAGGATGTATAATGCTAGCACTCAGCAAAAAAGTACCTAAACCCTAAACTAGTTCGTAATTTCTTTTAAGAACTATAATTGAATAATAAGTTTGTAAGTAGCCGAAATAATGTTACCTTCCAAAAACAATTGAGTTGCGGTTATGGATAAATTCAGGGCCACTTGACTTGCTAAAGTTCATTAAGAAATAGTTTCTGTAATTCGAGTCACTTTTTATAACTGAGAGAGTGGTTAATTGATAATGTTTTCCAGGAAACTGAAAGTGAATAAAAGAAGGGATTGAAGGGACATTCGTGGGTCTTAGGTAACAGTAGATCTAACAAATTATTGTATATGGGAAAAATATCATCAGAGTGAAAAATAAAGTTACTGGGTTGTCTTTGAATTATGGTGCAGAATATGCTGAGAGGGGCAACAGCTACTCGTAATGGAGAGATCTTATTCGCTGGCAGCTGCTGCGTTTCAAATTGGGAAACAAGAGGAGAGCATATGTTCTTCTGCTCTGATTCAGCAGGTGCTATTTTCGAACAAGCAATGGTTAAGAATAATTACCAACAATCAATTCAAGGATATTGGAACAAAATCTATGCAGCAGTGGTGGCTAGCCATACTGCTAAAGGAAATATAAGATTCGCTCCATCCACAGTTTGCTGCTATCCGAGATCTTGGAAAAGATACTACGACAGTTCAAAGCATCATCAACTTGGGATGCTCCCCTCCTTCTCCAAGATGAAGTGAACAGCCTCCTCCACAGTGTCAACAACCTAGAAAACATCATCCATCAGCACAGAAAAGTGACGGACTCCTCAAAAGCAAAAACAAACACACCCAAATAAGAAGTAGAAACTGAAATACTAACAGAAGGGTTTAAATGAGATCTCAACATTATAATACCTTATCTGCTGGAAACTCGGAATCATTTCCAGTTCCCCGGAAAACCCCTGTTCTGGTCAAGATAGAGAACCAGGGATGTCCTGCCTGAATGAACTCAAAAAGGGAACTCTTATAAGCTTCTTTGGAACCGACCGCCTGGTCACAAGAGTAATAGACTTGGTTCTAAGAGATAAATAATAGTATAACACTAGCCAACCTGTCGTGCACCATTGATGTCAACAGACGGATTATCTCCAATCATGTAAAGAGTACGGAAAGGACTAACAAAATCAGAACCCTTTAGAAGGTTGCTGCTGCAGTGTTGCTTCAAAACCTTCTCAGCATTCTTGAAAGCACCCGGATTAGGTTTCCCCACACAAGTATATTGCAATGGATGGGGATGAATGCTGCATCCATCAACTCTCTCAGGTCAAACTTCTAGGAAAATAGTAGATAACAGAACGGTACTAATTTTATTCATTAGATTAGTTATTTATTCCTCTTAACACCCCCCCCCCCCCCCCCCCCCCCCCCCCCCCAAAAAAAAAAAAAAAAGCATGTATAGCCGTAAGAGCTCGAAAATGAATAACATTTTAACATCACACCAGGTAACAAAAGTTTGCTATGGCCTTTACCTGTTGTAGACAGATTGTAATGCAATCCTAAAAGCACCCAGACCAAAACGTTCAGTTGGAAACATGGCCTACCTTCAGTGGTAGAGCATCAGCGCATTACATTACATCATAGTCCAATCAAAATGGCTTGAAATTGACATATCCACCACATTATTATTAAATCTGTCCTACCTGATATTTCAGGTCATCATGTGAAAAGTATAAAGGCGGTTGATCTCCAAATACAACTTCTCCACCAGGAAGTCCACCTGTCCTTAATATATCACAGAGAACCTGAACAGGCAGCCGGTCAGTAATACTTATAACCAAAAACAAAAAACACTGAAGCTCTGTCATTCACAACCGTAGCAAAAGCAGACCAGAGTGAATAGTACCTGAACATCCCTGCTCCAATCAACTGAATCACTAACAACAAATGCCGCTTGAACTCTATTCGAACGAACAAACTCTTTTCTGTTTGAACCCCTCATCTGATCATCGGTGGTCTCGTCCTTCACTCTCCAATTTTTATATCGTGCCAGGGGATCGATGTGGTCAAAGCAAGACACGTAATCGTCTATTGAAATGACATTTCTAGAGACCACAAGTAGATGCTAAGTGAGTACGATAGAAGAAGAAAAAGTTAAGGGAACTTGAATTTGCATATGAATATGAATGTTGTACAACCATACTTGAATCCATAATCACACAATACTGCAGCGGGTTCACCTTTTCCAACAGCAACAACAAAATCATCCTCAAATCTGCAATTCATATAAATGCCATCACAACCATTCCAAAGCAAAACTTGAACTAGTACATGATCGATACAATGAATTAAGTGATACAGCATAACTGCTAGAACTGTGTCACATAGTCAAGTTCACAACAGTAAGATCCTAGAGATTCTTAAAGAGTGTCTAATTAGGTACCTGTTGACAAGCTGCTTAAAAGGAGCATGGCCCTGCAAAACCTGACAAAATACAAAGGAGAAAAATAGTAGACAGAAGCTTCAGATACCTTCAGCAACATATGTAAGATAGAAAAAAGATATATTTATAATCTTGTAGAATACTCTCATGTCTGATACTCCATTTTCTACCACCTTAATTAAGTTTGTAAGTATATTTACATAGGAAGCTAAATTCAGATTGCTTGATATCCTCTCTCTTCCATATTTTCAACTGGTAGCAAGCAGCTTTTCTACTTATAGCTAACTCAATCCCCTCCAACTGGTAAGTGTTATATGTTACCAGGTGAGGTAATCTATACTTTCTTGAAAATTTAGGGTAAACAAAATGTCCACAAAATTAACACAAATCTCTATGGCTGTTGAAAATATAGTATCTAGTTGAGAAAAGCACGCATTAACACAAGAATTAAGATGTAAAAATAGCAAATTCAAGTGGGACGCGTTTCAAGCCTGCTATAGTTTATGACAAGTAAATGAAATCAGATTATCCATCTAAATAAATAATCCCAAAGCATTGATCAATCCAGTATTCTCAAATTTCAAAAAGTAAAGTCATCCTCATCAAAACTAGAATCCATATTCTCGAAACTTCAAGGAGCCAAGCCTTTGATTATGCTAAATATCTAGCATGGAAAAGATTGAGAAAATCGTGATGAGAAAAAAAAAAACAAAGATCTTGTTGTCAGTAGAGAGGAAATCAAAATTGAACAAGGAAATATCTCCATCTTTAATGATAACATAGAGGAAGGTGCATCTGGGCACAATCTAAGAAGGCCAGTCTCTGGTGGATATGGGATTACCAGTGTTCATCTCCACAAAAGGAAGGGTAGGAAGATTTGTGGGTTTGGGTTCATGGAATTTGAGGATTTAAGAGGAGCATTAAGTGTTATTTGTTTGCTTAACGGTAAAATGCTCAGGGGGATTTATGTCTGCCAGGATTGTTAGATACAAACTGCCAGGAGGTAATAAGGCAAGAAACCAGGGGGCAAGTTCGACACGGTTTAAAGTAGTAGAAATAGAGCACATGGAACTCATATCAGAAGGGGAGAAATATGAATTACGGGGACTTCAGATGACCTAAATGGCAAGGCAGGTAAGACTGAAACTGAGTAGCTCAATGAAGTGGAACATAGCTAGAGGTCTGATAGCTGAGGTGGAACAACCGGAATGGTTAGAGGAATTGAGAAGTGGGGAGTATGAAAGAGGCAACCATATCCATGGGGACATTACTCTCTCAGACACGAAGGTGTATGTGATTTTTGTTTCAAAGGAATCAATGGAAGAAACAGAGAGCTAGTTCCCGAAAGAGCAGGAAAGGGTGAAGTGGCATAGATGGGACATTGAAGAGAAAGTATTGGAGAGACAGGTATGGGTAACAATCTGGGGACTGCCTTTAAGAGCCTGAAAAGATGAGAATCTAATGAATATTGCTGCCCCGGTTGGGAAAGGGATAGGGCTAGATATCAAGAGTTGGAGGGGGTCAGACGGTATCCTCCCAAGGATATTGTTCAAAACAGAGCAGATGGGAAGAATTGACGAAATGGAGGTTTTACTGGAAACAAAGAAGTACAGCAATCGTGATGGTAGAAAATGCAGTTTGGAGAGGAGAATCATGTACAATAAAGAACCACCCACTGAAGCTTGATCAAAGGACGAGCTAGGATGGTCGGAGATGACCAAAGAGAAAAATATCTGAACTGGATTGTTCGAATATGCTAGGAAAAGTTGGTAGAAGCATGGATAAGGGGGAGGCATCAGAGAAGAATTGGTGTAATTTTGGTGAGTTTGTGTAATCGTGTGAGTTTGTGTAATCGTGTGAGAAGTGCTCATCAGGATGAAAGACTTGCTGTGATTTTCCCCAGATGATGGATGCTCAAATAGAGAAAAACTGTAGTGATTGATTTATGTTATACCAACAGTCAGTGGGGATTGGTATTGTGCGGTGGATGTACATGTTTTGGTGTAATCTAGTGTAGATGGATGAACCTAGTAATATTGTAGTATTTGGGCCACTTAGCCACTATCTGTCAAAAGAAAAGGTAACTGATTAACTAACAAATAAAGTTTCATTGTTTTATCAAAATCTGTATGGAACGAACACAAAGAGATTTATCCAAGTGAATTTATAATCTCAAAAGCTTTGGATAGCTACCATAAGTTCAAGAAAAGTCCAATTACTTCCTATCGAAATAAATTGCTTTAAAGAATTACATAGAAATGCCCAGGACTTTTCCTTCAAAGTTTAAATTAAAATGACACCTGAAATCCTAGATCCCTTCATGGCTTAATTGAGTGACAGAAAATCTCTTTGAGGAAGCGCGACAATAAAATACACATTAACAATTGGAGTGAAAGATAAGTATCAGGGCCTGCTAGCTACCCAGTTCCGCTCCTCGTCCGGAGAACAAAAGGAGGAGGTTCTAATTTCAACAAATCTAGAAGAGGGCAAGAATGCAGTTTACCATCCCATTTTCTTTATATTTAGGCTGAATAAATCAAGGAGAATAAATGTGCAAGAGGAACTTGTTATCTCATCCCAAGTATTACAGAAAAAACTATGTCATTTCTCAAGAGAGTGGCAGTAATGGATACTATTTATGGAGCGGGTAAGGGGTGAAGCGGACATGATACCAAGAGTCAGTCACTAGGGCTGAGAAAAGATTGTCCTTGGTATCAAATGTTCACCCTTGGCTGGGAGAAATTCGGCTTACCTTCTAGTTCTATTTGTACCCCACACTCCTGTAATATCGCTAGCTTCCCATGGATGAACCAACTATGAAAAGCGGACTAATTAGTTCAACAGATAGCAACAGATCCCATTAGTAACTGAAGTGGTGATTCAGCTCATGTAAGGAGGAAAGTTCAGAACATTGTGTTACTCCACAGGTGTTTTTAAGTAAAAAAAAAGGCGCTTAAATGGGTGGAAAAGAAATGGAGAACCAGGTGTGCAATTAATTAGAAGAATACGGCTTAATTCCACTGCCATGAAAATTTATGATTGGAAGGAATGATATACAAATGATCTTAGGCACTGAGAGAGGCACCAATTACAAGGATTTCAACTTTACTACAACACTGAGCAATATCATCCCCAATCATGGAATGTTTTTATATGTGTTGGATATGCAGAAACCAGAAAAGTTGGGGAGACTGCAATTGACCATACTGAAATAATAGTGGAGGTCACTGCTAGCATAAAGCAAAAATAAAAAATAACAAAGTTCAGAGCTTTTAATTTTTAGCTTCCTAATTTATTCTTACTGGCGCCATTGGGTCACTAGTTTGGGACCAATGTTTTTGTCGTGTTTATGGGCCCCACCGAGCTGTGTTGAATTGCATGAGAAAACAACAATGTTCTCTCAAAACAGCAGCAAAACAGCAACCCAACAGAGCAACTAACGAGCATGTTATATATGTGATCCTGAAATCCAAAAACATAACCTCCTAGTGAAATCGAATTGGTACCTGAGAAGGTAAAATGTTCACGCCAAGTATTTCACTCAGCTCAGTGGCCCTTTTAGATTCACGAATGCCACCTCCTGCAACATGTAGAGTTTCAAGGATTTTAACTTCTGCTTGAATACTTTAGTAATATCACCATCACAAGACAGAATATAGCAGTAGTTGATCTATCCAAGTCAGTACCAGACGAGATTGAGCGCTAAATTTTTTAGATCAAAACAGAAGAAGAAATCAGAACCAGCGGCGTCATAATAGCTAAGAAACTCACCATTTGTCAGGAAAACGAAGGGGACCTTAAAAGCACCTGCACATCGACAAATTGGAGTGTTACTTGCCGCTTAAAAATTAGTAATAACCATAATTCTGAAATTAAATGAATTGGAGGGGGGTGGGGCGCGGGAAGAAGGTAATTCGTCAACACGTAAGAACCGATAATCATATGGAAGGCATTTAGGGTGGAGGCGTAAACAAACGGGAGGACGGAACGGACCCGAATCGTCGAATAATCTTTTGAGAGCTCGTACGGATCCACCAATTGGAGTTTTATCACGCATAAGAACTCCATCAATGTCGAATGCAATGCCAAAATCAGGCCTATGAGCAGTTGCGCAAAGGAAAAGATCAGTAGACAGCAAAAAGGAAATAAGATTCAGGCATTGTGCTTCGCAATTTAAAAAGAGAAATTTGACTCAGGGGTGTAAGAAAGAGAGAGTGGAAGCTGACGGATTTCCAGACGAACTGAAACGAGAATACGATCGAATGACAAAGGAGAAGAAAGCTCGGGCGGAGCGATCGGAAGATGGCCTGTTCAGGATACGATGTGCCATCTCAAACGATAATACGGTATGTCAGGAAACCCCGCCTGCGTGGTTGTTGATGTTTTTGTTCAAGTTCGAAAAAGAGTACAATACTATTAGGTTTCTGCAATGAAATCTAATGAAATGCTATTAAGCTTTTATTTACTATGAAATGTTAGTATTTTTTTCTTATTATAAATGTCACTACTTTTGTATTTTAATTGGTAAAATGTCGTTATGATTGTTGATCAAAGGAAGAAAATACATTAATAACCTGCTAGTTGTTTTTTTTTTTTTGAAAAGATAAGATAATTTCATTAAGATACTAGTTTGAGTATAGTTTCCGGGATGTTACCCGGAGTCCATGAACCCGTTACATGTATAGTTCGGGCATGGTTAGCTAAACAATGCGCTGAGATATTTGCCTCCCTAGAAATATAAAACCAAAGGACTTCTTGGAAACGTCCAAGGTTACTCATGATTCGATCTAGTACTTGTGTCGTGGAAGGCAACAGAGATGAAGTTTCACCCGTTTCCAAGTACTGTATTATAGACCTACAGTCGGACAGGACCCGGAGTGAACGAAGACCGGCGCAAGATGCCTCATTTAACGCCAATTCAATCGCAGCCGCCTCAGCGTCAGCGATATTAGCACGATCACGATATCCCGCACATCCTACCTTGAAAATCCGAGTTTGTGACCGGGCAACCCAAGCAATGCCCACAATATCCCTCGAGTCGAGACTTGCATCCACAGCGAATTCTGGCTTTAAAGGATAGTGGGTGCGGTGGTGTTGTAGGGCTGTTGGCGTAAAAGGCATCATAGAACCCGACTGTTGAAGAAAACTATCCGCCTGGCACCATCCATGATCAAAGTCTCGAGCTCGTCCATACGTAGTTTGACAGCGGGCGAACCATAGTTTCCATAGAAAGCACAAATAAACAGCCACCGTAGACTTGGGCTGGTCCATACAAAAATGGGAAAACCAATATTGTAGACCATGATCAGTTTGAATATTATGTGGCAACTTAAACCCAAACCTTGACCAAAGGCGTTTCACAGTTGGGCAGCTATATAGGGCGTGAAGCATTGTTTCATGTGAGTCACAAAACGGGCAACCTGTTGGCATCTCATCTTTGATTTTGTCTTTGATAACTATTTTGCAGGCAATCTTCATGGTTAAAAGCTTCCAACCAAACAGCTTAATTCGTGGCGGAATGTCTTGGGTCCAGATTGCTTTGAGAACCTTGGCTGAGGATGTGTCTTGTGAGGTACTAGGCTGAAGAAAATTCTTGAGCGACAAGGCCGCATAATAAGCTGATGATATTGTGAACTTGCCGGACTTAGAGAGGCCTCAATACCAATGATCAGCAGAGCAAGACATATCAAAATGTGAGGGAGGCAATGGGATGCAAAAACATGATCAATGTCAGACTCATCACACCACTGTCGCAATAGAGCAGTATTCCAGCTATATCCTGATGTAATTAGAGTTGCTACTGATGAAAGTTGCTTGACAAGTGAAGGCAGCTTCCAAAGGAATAATCTCCACTGGCTTGGAAGGCAACCAGCGATCTGTAAGCTTGGTTTCCTTGCCATTAACAATAGCTCGTCGTCCTCCGTACTCAATTATATCGCGCACACTGAGTAAAGCTCACCAAATTGGACTAGCATTAGTGTCAGCCCGTACAGTCATCCACGTAGAATTCTTCACATACTTTGCATGATAATATTGAGAAAGTAAGGTGTGAGGTTCGTCCATAACTCTCCAAAATTGTTTTGCTAGTAGTGCACGATTAAAACTTTGCAATTGCCTGAAACCCATGCCACCAGAGGCCTTAGCAGTACACAAAGTGGACCACTTTATCCACCGAATAGGTGTTGATTGCAAACTTCCTCCCCACCAGAAAGTACTAATCATCTGTTGGATTTTCCGAAGTAAAGATCTGGGTAGGAGAATGATGGACATCTCATAGGAGGGTATTGCCTGAAGGACTGCTTTTACCAAGAGCGTCCTGCCTGCATGGGAAACTTGTTTGGACCGGCTTTGGATACGTTTAGCAACTCTGTCCTTAATGTAGTTAAAAACTGAACACTTCTTCTTGCCAATCCTACTTGGGAAACCAAGGTAAGTACCCAGATCTGCAACTTGGTGAGTACGAAGATTGGCCGCCACCGTTGTTTTTAAGGATTGACGCATAGCCAAGGAAAGCATAACCGCTGATTTGGCCGTATTAATACATTGGCCCGATGCACTTTGGAAATCCTGTAGAATGGTACTAAGAGCCGCTGCATTAGAGGGGGTTGCTTCACCAAAGATTACAATATCATCTGCAAACAGCAAGTTTGAAATTGTGCTAAAAAGGCCTGGCAGGGTAAAAGCCCGATACAATCCCACATCAGTAGCCAGCTTCAAAGCTGATGACAACGTCTCCATGCATATAATAAACAGGATTGGTGATAAAGGATCTCCTTGCCGAAGTCCACGTTTGGGGGCAAAAGAATGACCAGGGTAGTCATTAATGAGTATTGTAGTGTGGACTGTGGTGATGCATTGTCGGACCAAGGATATCCAGGATAGGTGAAAGCTCATACTCGAGATGACATCCAGAACAAAAGACCATTCGATGCGGTCAAAAGCCTTGGACATATCAACTTTGTAAGCAAAATGGCCCTTGGTTTTAGCTTTTGAACGATGCATAGTATGTAAAATGTCATGGGAGAGCATTACTTGGTCTGTAATCAATCGGTTACGTACAAAAGCAGCTTGGTTGTTTGAGATGACAAGTGGTAGAACATCAACAACCCGGTTGACAAGGACCTTGGAAATGACCCGGTATATGGTATTACACAGAGAAATTGGCCTGAAGTCCCTGATGGACACCGCTCCTAGTGACTTGGGTATTAAAACAACATGTGTGTCATTCAAAGTTGGTGGTAACACGTTGTGATTAAGAAAGGCTAAGCATGTTTGGATAAAATCTTGACTGATAATTGGCCAGTAAGTACGTAGAAAAGTGTCATTTATCCCATCAGGCCCTGGAGCTTTCCCTGGGTGCATTTGATTAAACGCCTGAATGATCTCCAGTGCTGTGTAAGGCTGGCCCATTAGCTTCTGAGAAGTAGGGGAAACTCGGTTGGCAACACAGGCCAAAAGATGAGGATCTGGCTGGGGATTTGATGAAGCAAACAATGCTTGGAAGTAATGTCGTGCTACTCGCTCAATGCCTGCCCAAGATGATTGTGGTGCATGTTGATCTGATGATAGGGTGCAAATAAAATTCTGGCGAGATCTGATCCTGAGACAAGCAAAAAAGAAAGCGGAGTTGCGATCTCCATTAGACATCCAACTTTGCCTGGATCTCTGTTGCAAGTGAATTTGTTCCTTTAACAGAAGGGAATCCAGAGTAGAGTTAAGTGTATTCCAACGATCAAGATTGCATTCAGACGGCACAACATTAGCTACCAAATCAATCTCCTGTCTAGTTTGAGTAAGGAGTCTTTTCTCAATCCATATTTGGTGCAAGCCCCACTTCTGAAGCCGTTGCCCACATTGCTTGACCTTTTGACAGTAATCCCGCCAAGAAAGCCATACTGATTGCACCAGAGTCTTACATTGTCTATCAGTTGCCCAGCAATTCTCAAAACGAAAAGGTTTAGGACCACGACGGTGTAAAGGAGTAAAGGCCAGCTTAATTGGCTTATAATCTGAATGACCCCAAGGTAAGTGAAAGTTCGTAGCCATTGGAAACTGAGATAACCAGGAGGTATTGCAAACAAAACGATCCAGACGACTACGGGCATGCCTATGGGTTTTGCTCTTATTCGTGAATATGAACTTTGATCCTCTGAAACTTAAATCATGAAGGTCACAGTCAAATAAACAAGAATGAAAATCAGTCATGGCCGAATATGAGTGATTTCCTTGGCCTTGATGTTCCTGAAGTAAAGGACCTCATTGAAGTCACCCCCCAAAACCCATGGTCCATGCCATTGAGACTTAAGGTACCGAATCAAATTCCATGTTTTCCATTTCTGTGAATGATCAGACCAGCCATACACCCCCGAAAAACGCCACGGATTCCCTCCCTGAGCTCCGATTACAACATCGACATGGTGACTAGATACACTGAGCACTGTTACATCTTGATTCATGTTCCAAAATAAAGCCACCCCAGCTTTCCGACCTATACTATCCCCACCCACCCAAAAGTACTTAGGATAGTATCTTGCAAAAGAACGTAATTCAAAAGATGACAACTTAGTTTCAGACAGAAACACCCTGATCCAGCGAACCGCAGCTGCCGCACCCAGGCCTCGACAGTTCGCAGCAAGTATGGACATTATGACGGGCGATACTGGGTATTACCCAGCATCGCCGATGTAGCAGTTTGTGAAGCTTCTCCCTTGCCCCTCTTAGTGACCTCCTCCAGCGCATGGACTTCTCTAATCTCAGACTTAGAAGAAGATCCCTGCACCATAGTGAGCTTCCGCTTGCGGCCATTCGATGCAGTAGGCGACTGAGGAATCTCCCCTTCCTCCATAACCGGGTCTTCATTAATAGCCACCATCAACTGAGTGCCACCCTGCACATCATCATCCACTGTAACCACAGGAACCAGAGTGGGACGCGGCGCGGGGGAGGCGTGGAGTGCCTGGCAGCTGAAGATCCCTCACCGCGGGAATCGTATTATGGACGTTGAGTACCAACAGTTACTGCCTTGAGCCAAATACCATAGTTGAGCTCCTCCTGTGTGGCTTCTGTGCGATAAAGACAATCGCGGAGGACATGGGTGAAATGACCACAGAGAAAGCAGATGTTGGGCAACCTCTCATATGTCAGCGGCAAGATAGTGGCCTTCCCTTCAATGGTAATGGTAGTAAAGCGGAGAAGAAGACGAGTTACATCGATGTTCACCTTCAACCGCATATAGGAACCCACCTTGCGACGGTCAAACTCTGCATACTCTATGAAGATACCAATCTTATCCCCCAGGCGCTAGAGGTGAGCAAATGGTTAGAACGGATAACCGTTAACCGAAATGTGAAATAAAGTACGGTGTTCAGTTATTTCAGTTATAACTTAATCAACCAATTTTATAATAATATCCATTTTAGCTGATACCGTTTTAACCGATGACCATTTTATGTATTACACTGGTACCCGTTAACCGCGCAATAACTGAAGTTCGTGAAATAACCAAAATCATGGAACTTTATGAAATAATTAAAATAACCGAAGTACTTGAAATAATAAAATAATTAAAATTCATGAAATAATCGAAATAATCGAACTTCATGAAATAACCAACAAAAGTAAACTAACAATTCAGAAATAAATGGTTGATTGGAATCTTTACATACAAATCCATAAAACAACATAAATTTGAAAAAAAAACAACAGAGATAACAAAACTTCCTCAAAGGCCGAGAAAGTTTAGGTGAAACTATTGCTTAAAATATTTTGAGAAAATTCACGGGATACCACTAAAAAGTTTGTTAATTCACAAAATATCACAGTTTTTTAAAAAGTTTTTCTGATACCACAAAAAATAATTTTAATTCATCAGATACCGCTAATTACTAAACATAAACTTTTTAGGAAAAATTCACAGGATACCACTAAAAAGTTTACTAATTCGTAAAATACTACAATTTTTTAAAAAGTTTTTCTGATACCACAAAAAATAATTTTAATTAACCATTGAAATGCACAACTCATTTGAATTAGTAACTAAAGCTGTATTATTTTGACGTTTACGGTTCAGCTGTGTGCACACTACGGTCAGGTCATGTTTTTAATAATTCGGTTATTTCGAGTAATCGAAAACCATGACTGTCAAGTTAACATCTTATAATTACCTATCTTAAAGAACCTTGAAGCGGAATCTGCAAGTTGTCAATGATATTGTGCGGGAGAAAGGAAGCACGAGGAAGCTTCCTTTTCTTCATCTTGTTCAACCTCCATGTGTCAAGAGCAGCACGAGGAAGCTTCCTTTTCTTCCGCACAATATCATTGACAACTTGCAGATTCCGCTTCAAGGTCCTTTAAGACAGGTAATTATAAGATGTTAACTTGACAGTCATGGTTTTCAGTTACCCAAAATAACCGAATTATTAAAAACATTACATGACCGTAGTGTGCACACAGCTGAACCGTAAACGTCAAAATAATACACCTTTAGCTACTAATTCAATTGAGTTGTGCATTTATTTTTTGTGGTATCAGAATAACTTTTTAAAAAATTGTCGTATTTTACGAATTAGCAAACTTTTTAGCGGTATCCCATGAATTTTTCCTAAAAAGTTTATGTTTAGTAATTAGCGGTATCTGATGAATTAAAATTATTTTTTGTGGTATCAGAAAAACTTTTTTAAAAACTATGATATTTTGTGAATTAACAAACTTTTAAGTGGTATCCCGTGAATTTTCCCTAAATATTTTAAGCAATAGTTTCACCTAAACTTTCTCGGCCTTTGAGGAAGTTTTGTTATCTCTGTTGGTTTTTTTTTTCAAATTTATGTTGTTTTATGGATTTGTATGTAAAGATTCCAATCAACCATTTATTTCTGAATTAGTTTACTTTTGTCGGTTATTTCATGAAGTTCGATTATTTCGATTATTTCATGAATTTTAATTATTTTATTATTTCAAGTACTTCGGTTATTTTAATTATTTCATAAAGTTCCATGATTTTGATTATTTCACGAACTTCAGTTATTGCGCGGTTAACGGGTACCAATGTAATACATAAAATGGTCATCGGTTAAAACGATATCAGCCAAAACGGATATTATTATAAAATTCGGTTGATTAAGTTATAACTGAAATAACCGAACACCGTACTTTATTTCACATTCTGGTTAACGGTTATCCGTTCTAACCGTTTGCTCACCTCTACCAGGCGCTTTGCGAACAAATGGCTCATAAACTGCAAAGGAACATCGTGGACGTGAACCCAGAAAGGCACCCATTTGAAAGCATGGTCCCTGGGTGGTGTTGCTTTGTCGATGGCTGTAAGAACCAGCAGACTCCCATCCTGGGTCCATGGGCCTCTCAATAGAATGGATGCTACAAAAGCTTCATCCGGTAAGCGATACAGAAAAATACCACCTTCCAAGTTGCGAATTCGGAGGGTGTACTCGCACTTCCATGCTTTGGCCAAAGTACGCTCCAACTGTTTGATGTCCACATGGCGATGCATGAGTAATTTACCCAGAAAGCAGCACTGGGTCAGGGCTTCAGAACCGGTGTCAAGCAAATCATCAACTTGTACTGATTCTTCCTCCGCAGCAGTGGGGGAAAGATGGGCACAGTGTGTAGCTAGGTCGTCAACAGGTTTTGTTGGTGAGGGATTAGCCATGGTGGAAAAACTCGGCAAGATCGAAGAAAGTTTGGAGAAGCAAAAGAGTAGACGGTGCAACCACAAGATTTTTTTGCAGATGTATTGAGGCAGAGCAAGAGAGATGGGAGATGGTGAGGACTGGTGACCAGAAAACCAACTAGAATATATGCAGCTGGGGTAAAGGCGTCGATGGAGGCCATACAAATCTAGGGCTAGAGCTAATGATGAGTTGCATGGATTTAGGCCATACTTGTTGATTAAGGGAGACTGAAACGTGTGATGGGGTGCATAATCCATTGACAGATCAGTGAGGAAAGTGGAATAGTTGCTGAGTGAATACATACAGAAGGGAGACGAAGCGATGGCTGATGGAATCTTCCTTGGGAGGAAACCCCCTTGGGCAGGAAAACGGGCCGACTTTAACTTCTTTTCCAAGATAGGAAATGCACAAACTAAATAACCTGCTAGTTGTTGTGATAGTTGAAAGTTTAAAATGTTGATTGATCCTAAAATATTATAAAAATCAAAATATTACTAAACATATAGGCTTCGTTCTTTGGGAGCCTTTAAAAATAGCCATTTAATGTGCACATTAATCTTCTCCTTTTTATTTCTTTATTAACGCATTAATCTGCGCTTCTTTGGAGCGTTTAATATACGCGAGATTAATTAGGTGAAATGTCACCTATACCCTACTCATTACCGCCCCTTACAAATATCCCCAGCGATGGTGGTTGACAAATACAGATAATATTGAAGGGTAAGTAGGTAATATGGTGTGTATATAAATTTCATGTGCTAGCTTATTGACGGTGAACGCAGCAAGGTTACGATAAAGTCTAGGAAAGGTTCAAAGTGGATATTTATGTTACTATTTTTCGTAGGCCAGTCCAGTGAAAACATTAGATTAAGAGCGAGGTTATCATTAATGGTGGCCACGGTTCCGGTTCCACCGGTTCCGGTTCCGGTTCCGGAAAATGTGTATTCGGATTCGGAACCGGTTCCAGGCGGTTCCGGGGCGGTTCCGGTTCCGGACTCTGTATTCGCTTCGGATTCGCTCAAATCAACGGTTCTGACCGGTTCCGGAGCGGTTCCGGTTCTGGTTCCGGTTCCGATCGGTTCCGACCGGTTCCGGAAAGATTCGATCGACTCTAGTTTCTTCGTTTTAACTCCGATTTTAGATCCGTTTGCGCGCACACGTTGCTCTTTTCGTCCACTTTACTCCTAGCTAAGTTATTCCTCAAGTTTATAATCTTAAATGTGTAAGAACCAATGACTTAAATATTTGTATTGAATTTGCAAAAATTAAAGAGCAAAGCGGATTTTATTATATGATTCATTGCCTCGTTAAAACCTTATTAGGTAAAAACCCATTGGGAAAACCCTAATAAGAAAAAAGAGTACAACTACTAATAGGTTACATGATTTCAATTTGGAAGTCTTAAAGATTACATGGAAAGAAAGTAATACTAATACATTCTAAAAGATTACAATACAAAATAGAAGTCTTAAGTGGTGTTGTCCCCATTCATCTCGTACCAATCATCATGACATGCCTAAGTGGTCCTAGTGTGGAAGTCAAGTTAGATAAACCATCTTGTACACACAAATTCCAACGGTAACTTCGACCGGTTCCGGGGCGGTTCCGGGGCGGTTCCGGTTTCGGTTCCACCGGTTCCGGTTCCACGGTTCCGAATCCGACGCGAATCCAAGCGGTTCCGGGCGGTTCCGGGCGGTTCCGGGCGGTTCCGGTTCCGGTTCCGGTCCCGGTTCGATCCCGAATCTCAAAACTTGTATTCGGATTTGATTCGCAAGGGAGCGGTTCCGGTTTCGAATCGGTTCCGGCCGGTTCCGGTTCCAATCGGTTCCGGGTAGATTCGCCGGTTCCGGGTAGATTCGGATTCAGTGGCCACCATTAGTTATCATCAAAGCCCACAATTTATCATAGCCGAACGGACCAATATAAAAATATTTTAAAAATTGAAAATCTTTTCAGATTTTGTAATACATGGACTAAAAATTCACCACCAAAACGTCATGTTTATATAGTAATCGTTTTACAAGCAGATACGGGAGACCTCAACAACTAATCAATCACTATGCATATATGTTGATAAGTCATGGTAGTTAAGGTAGTTTAGGAAGTTCTAGGGGTTTTTACTATTAGTATTTATTGTTATTAGTGTTTATTGTAAGTTTGAATAGCATTTATTATTAGTTTGAATAGGATTAGAATCTTAGCATTTATTATTAGTTTGAATAGGATTTGGATCTTAGTATTTATTATTAGTTTGAATAGGATTTAGATCTTAGCATTTATTTGGATAGATATTACCGTTAGGATTTATTGTAAGTTTGAATAACATTTATTGATAGTTTGAATAGGATTAGGATTTTGGTTAGTAGTTAGTATAAATAAGGGTTAGGGGTTGTAAGCAAAGACATCGATGAATTGAATGTATTTTGGCCTCTTTGAGAGGATATTGGCCACTTCGGTGGATTTACTTGGCCGCTTCGGTGGAGTTACTTAATAAAATTAGGTGTGATCCTATCAATTGGTATCAAAGCTCGTCCAGGGCCAAGGGGTAATTGGAAGGGAAGAAGCCGAGTGATGGAGTTTATTGGTGACGATTTTGAACCACCAGTTTTTGTGGGTGTTGACCCGCGAGGTTGGCTCAGCAAAATGCGGTCTTATTTAACCATAAATGGCATTGAAAAAGATGAATGGTTCATGGCAGCCGGTTTTTGCATGGAAGGGGAAGCAAAGGAGTGGTTTCAATGGCTTTGGATGTCGTTTGGAAAACTTTCTTGGCCAAAATTTCAAGGATTCTTAATGGAACGATTCCACCCTTCATCAGTGAAGGACTTGAGCGCATACAACAAAGGTTGGGAGATTTCACAACAAAAAAGAATGGAAGATGAAGAGTCGTCCATTGAGATCCTTGAGCGCATACAACGAAGGTTGGGAGAAATGCAAGAAATTATCAGTTGTAATTCGCTATCGAATATGAAACAAAATCAATCGATTCAGTATTGTAACGATTCAAATCTGAAGAATTCCTTCAAGTCAGAATTGGAAACTGATCCAGCGAAGGACTTCTTCAAAGCAGAATCACAAATTGCTCTTTAGTCCCCACCGGGAAATGAAATTGTTCATGTTATGGAGTTGAAAGTCAAAGATGTGGGGAAAGAAATCACCATTTATGAAGCACCTTTTCCAAGTGCATTAATTGAAAGGGGGAAGAAAACTGTAAAAGGGAAGAAAAGAAGAAGATTCGAGGGGCAACGACAGCAAGCACGACAGCAAGTGCAACAGGCAGGAAGAAATTCTTCTCTTCGACTTCTTCGCGCATCAGGATTAATGGAAACGGAAAAAAGGAGGAGGCAAAGGAAGTTTGTTCGGTTGAAGAAGGTAAAGAAGAAACTGGTAAGAAGAAAAAGTAGGGGGAAGAGAACGATCAACATACCTGGGAAGCGAAGAAGAGTCGCTGATCAGAGTTTATTTCCTAAGCCTAATTTCTTCCCCAAGTGGCCCCGTAAATTTTCTGCTTCTGTTGGGCTGTTGTACTGTCTTCGACAAGTTTGTAGACGTCGGTTCACCTTGCCTAAGAGGAAGAAGGTCAAGCATAAGATAGCGCACAATATGGTAACCATCGTCACGAGTTTTGAGGACGGCCAGATCGAAGACAATCTTGGAGTGGTCCAAGCGCAACTAACCACATCCCCTTCAAACGAGTTTCGTTCTCTGATCAACCGCCGATCAAATTTCTGCTGCAGAACGTCAACTATGCATCTACTGGTGATTTTGGAAAAAGTAGAGAGAGAAAAAGGATCAAAGGATCACTTTTTTTTTTCCTATTTTCCTTTTCCAACCTTGGGGACAAGGTTGTTTGAGGGGGTGGGTAATGATAAGTCATGGTAGTTAAGGTAGTTTAGGAAGTTCTAGGGGTTTTTACTATTAGTATTTATTGTCATTAGTGTTTATTGTAAGTTTGAATAGCATTTATTATTAGTTTGAATAGGATTAGAATCTTAGCATTTATTATTAGTTTGAATAGGATTTGGATCTTAGTATTTATTATTAGTTTGAATATGATTTAGATCTTAGCATTTATTTGGATAGATATTACCGTTAGGATTTATTGTAAGTTTGAATAACATTTATTGATAGTTTGAATAGGATTAGGATTTTGGTTAGTAGTTAGTATAAATAAGGGTTAGGGGTTGTAAGCAAAGACATCGATGAATTGAATGTATTTTGGCCTCTTCGAGAGGATATTGGCCACTTCGGTGGAGTTACTTGGCCACTTCGGTGGAATTACTTACCAAGATAGGGTTAGATCCTATCATATGTACATACTAGTAACCCTTTCACACAGCACATACATATATTGACAACCATATTGTATTATGAAAGTACACAGCCGACAAAGGAATACCTCAGAATCCGAATCACTGGTGTTTGAACCACGCCTATCTCTACAGTAAATGACTTTCACGGACCAAAAAAACAACAAAAATGAAGTATAAAAGATAGGGCCCTCACCATCAGTTTAACCCTTCCCAATTATAATTCTATATTCACAAGATAAGCACACTCCAGACTTCATTCAGGATCGATTTACCTGTACCAAAGTCCTACACTAAATCCCTGAATAGATTTCAGGAGAACCATGCTCTGCAGCAGTATTTCTCATCTTTACACTAAAAGAACAAACAGAGACAAAGGACTTAATTTTGACAAATAGAATGTTATGCTGACCTATGATTATTGCTTGCTTGGCACAGACAGACAACTTATGTACTCTCTTCATTGTTCAGAAATTTCGAGCTCCGCCCACCAAAGAGGCGACAATCTAGGTGCAGCTATATCAGGTTCAATCCCTGTTATCTCCTTGAGCCTGGAAGTAACGTCTCTCATCCCAGGTCTTGCTTTTGGATCAGGGTGAACACAGTCCTTCACAATACAAAACAACTGCTGCACTTCCTCTGAATCAAATACAATCAATGTAGGATCGATTTTTTCCTTGGGGAGATCATCTAGTGTCAAATAGTTCCAAACCCAGTCTTCTACTACAGAGCCTGCTGAGTAAGGTATTCTACCGGTGATCACCTCTAACAAGATGATCCCAAAGCTGTGCACATTGCTCTCGGTGGTATCAGTTGTCGAGTTTGCGTCCAACAGTTGCATCGACGGCGACCGAATTTGATAGCTGCTGTTGGTACTGGTTAGCGACTCCGTGCAGAAACTAAAATCTGATACTTTGGCTGCGTAGTCTTCAGTCAAGTAAATCGAGGATGATTGGAGGTTCCTGTGTGGTATAGATGGGTTTAGCTGGTGCATATGTTGCAGGCAATATGCAATTCCCGTTATTATCCGCAATCGCATTCGCCAGTCCAGTCTCTCTGCTTCTTTTACTGCCAAGAAGAAATCAACCGTAGCCACACAGATTATGTCAACCACATTGTATGAGGTAGAAGCAAGGGGTTGATACGAAATCACGCAAGCTAGATAGATCTCCTTTCTTTACCAATCAGATATCTAATAGTATTGTTACTATAATTCAAAATTATATATATAAAGAGTAAAATCAATCGAACTCACTGTGAAGATGCTCAAACAAGGTCCCATTAGGAGCATACTCGAAAATCATCATCCTGGTAAAAGGCTTCTGCTCTTCGCAATAACCGATAAGGTTGACGAAGTTCCTGTGGTTAACTATCGACAAAGTTTCAACCTATAAAGACAAAGAGAGGACCCACCCCATCAGAAATGCACTTACTGTAAGTGTAACTCTAACACTATGTGTGATCAACTTTACTCAAGAGAAGAGAGAACCTTAGCCTTACCTTCCTCCTAAACTCTGTTTCCAGAAATTTTGACCACTGTGTATGAGATTTCACCAGACTTGACACAACTGCTATTTCCGCTCCATCTGAAAGGGTACCTTTATACACTATGCTATCCGTCAAAGTGCCAATTATGTTGCTGAAATCTTCACATGCGGTTTCAAGTTCTGCCCTCTTCAGCTTTGGGACACCTGGAGAAAATATTGTTGACGAGTCAATGGTCTCCTCAAAATGTACTCATCAACACAGTCAATGACATGAAAATAATTTTGACTTAGTCAGTTTATCATGTGGTCATAGTTAGTTGCTACTGAAACAAGAGATCAGAAAGGGACTGACTTCTTCAACCCTTGCACCAATGTGCGTGTGTAATTTTTCCATGATAGGAGCTCGTGAAGATGTAAATCAAATTAAAGTGACACAAGGTAGAAAAATAACGGACCTGAGATGAAAGCTTTCTGAAGCTGGCCACTCAAACCTGTAGCCCAGGGTTTGACGGTAGCAACCTTACTGCTTTGACAGATGTAAACACTAACGGCAATTACAATGACAAATACAGATCCTCCCACAACAGATGCCCAAATCCAAACCTTATTATGGCTTGATGAGTTAGAAGCTGCTGAGGAGGAAGTCTCTGGAGCAGAAAGTGAGGAGGACGCCAGTGGTGATGCATTAGAAACAGAAACAGACTGTGGGTTCTCTGAAGCTGCTGCGGAGGATGAGGGTTGATGATCTATACTAGTAGGAAGCGGGGATGGTGGAAGAAACCTTCTGCTTGGAGATGGTGATGGAGAAGGTGAGGATGGTGATGGTGACAGCAATGAAGATGGGGATGGTGAGTGAAATGGTCGCAACTTTCTTGATGAAAGTGGTGGTTCAATAGGTGATTCAGATGGCCTAGGGTTGTTGCCTTTCCCATGACTGACAGCACTAGGTGATTGAGCAGATACGGGAGGAGCATGTGAAGACACAAGTGATGATAATCCAGATGCTAGCCAATTGCGGCTCTTCTGTCTTTCAATTGGCAAATCTGTCTGTGACAGCCTTCTTTGAACTAAGTTCAAGTGTTGTTCAGTGTTCCTGTTTTGAGGAATTTTGTTAATGAGTAATGGTGTAGGTATATAAATTTTTTTTATACAGTAAAAATTGCTATACAAAGTATCAGCATCTCATCTCGGTGTAACAAGCTAGAGCACATTCCGAGCTAACTTTTTTAAAAAATAAACTTTTGTTTTTTCGCATTGTTGACTGTTCGGAATCCTATCCTATTGTTGAAATTGTCATCCTTAAAACGAGTTTAGATTAGTATAACGAGTATTCGACTTACATTGAAACAGCTGCTGCGCCGCCTGAGTATTCGACGCCAGCACTGTAACCCTCGCTGTTCTCCGCATTGAATTGATCTACTCCGCCTAATCTAGCTCTCGACTTCAACAGAGCCAATCCTGCAGTTCCCGATAATAGAATATTAAGCCACTATCTTTATCAGGCTGTTGTTGCATAATCCCATACCATGTCAGTCCACTTACTAAACACGGTGCATAAGGAAAATTCAATTTCTTTTGTGAAAAAAAAAAACTATACCTTGTTTATTAAGAGAGAAGCATGAGTCGAGAAGAAGATACAGGCATAGAATTATCCCGAGAAAAGTCACCCTCAACTTGAGCTTGGAGGGGCTGAAATCGCAACCTCCAATTTTATCAATCATGTTCGGCGGGGGGGAGAGGCAACAGAAATCATCCAAAAGTTGGAGAACGATGAAGATGGAGGTAGTTTGATTGAAGAGTCGGATGGTGAGGGTGACGGTCTGATTGATTGTTGTTTGCTTGTATTGTGAAATACCAGCCAGACTAGCAGGGAGGGGGGTTTAATTGAACATTGGAGTGGAATGATTGGTCGGAATGTGTTGGAAATAGCAAAGGATCAGAGAGGTTGAATTGAACAGTGGATATGAATGATTTTCCCGTGAAATACACTCTTAGGAGAAAAGAGTTGGTGTGGTGCTGACGCTGTGCCGCCGAAGTTTCTCCTCCGGTGGCGTGCTTTGACGAAACAAAAGGGAGGAGGGAAGAAAGTTGAACGCGGTTTTTATTAGACTAATGGACAGTCTAGAGTCTAGTGGCAGCGGTGGAGATGATTTCCCCAATATATATCTCTTGAATGTTAATTTATTTATTTTTATTTTTTTCAAAAAAGAAAATAAAAAGAATAACATTGGTTGGCTCAACTTAAATGTGCAAAAGTTAGTTGCCAGGTTTTTCATTTTATTATTTTGAAAAAATATTCTTGTTTTCCTAGCAGACGGTCGACCGGGCGTGCTGACTGGACTGATTATGTGGTAAATAAGTGAGAATAAAATATATATAAATTTTAAATTATTGTAACTTTTGAAATATAAATCCAAAAAGAAAAATTTTTGCACCATTGTTTATCTAAATTCAAGCTCTTTAAAACAAGATCAATCATTGATATGTTTTGACAAATTTAAAATTTTACATTAGTTACTTTTACATATCTATATATATATATCATCTAGATTTATGATTCACTATATACAGTTTAAAATACACCATAAAACAATAATAATACACTACAAAAACAATAATGACTCATTATTTGTTACGAATGTGGTATGTTACGGAAATTTATGATTCAACATATATAAGGCTTAAAAAATATCATACAAATCATAATACACCACAAAATAATAATACATCACAAAACAATAATGATCCATTTGTTAATTAATGAATCATAATATCAATTTTAAAGAATCATAATATTAATTTTAATGTTTCATATCATCAACTTAGTGTTCATATAAAAAGTAAAAAAAACTAAACAATAATATAACACAAAACAATATTTGGTACGTAAGAAAAATGCATGATTTACAATATAAGGTTTAAAATACATTACAATACAATAATACACTAAAAATAATAATGATTTTTATCTGTTCTGGAGTTTATCATTTAATTCGTCACTTATTAGTTAATGAACCATAATGTCAATTTTAATGAATCATAATATCAAAATTAATGAATCATATTATGATTTTAGTGTATCATTGTATACATGTAAAAATAACAAAAATTAAACAATAATACAACACAAAATAATATTTGGTATGTACAAAAAATACATGATTCACCATAGAAGATGTAAAATACATCATTGAACAATAATAATACACTACAAAACAATAATGATTTTGTATCGGTTCCGAAATTTGTAATCTAATTCACCACTTATTAGTTAATGAATGATAATATCAAGTTCAATGAATCATAAATCAAAATTAATGAATCATATTATTATTTTAGTGTATTATCATACACATGTAAAAAAAATATTTTTCAAAGTTGTTGAAACATGTCCATGACTAGTCTTGTTTTGAAGAGCTTGAATTTAGATGAATAATGATATAATTTTTTTTTTTATTTTGGACTTATATATTAGAAGTTACAATCATTTAAAGTTAATATAATAAAAAGATAGCCCAGTCAGTAAAACAGACCCAGTCAGCTGCTGACTGGGACTGCCATATCACAAATCGCAGAATCGATTACACGGCTGGGTTGCACAATGTGTTGTGCAGTCCAGTCAATGTGCTGACTATACTGCTTATGTGGCACATGAGTGAAAAGAAAATTTATATTAAATTTAAATGGTTGTAACTTTTAATATATAAGTCCAAAATAAAAAAAATTATATCATTGTTCACCTAAATTCGAGCTCTTCAAAACAAGACCAGTCATGAATATGTTTTGACAACTTTGAAAAAAAATTATTTTTACATGTTATGATGATACACTCAAATGATAATATGATTCATTAATTTTGATATTATGATTCATTAAAATTGATATTATGATTTACTAACTAATAAGTGGTGAATTAGATAACAAACTTTGGAACCCATTAAAAATTATTATTATTTTGTAGTGTATTATTATTGTATGGTGTATTTTAAACCTTATATTGTGAATCATGTATTTTTCGTACATACCAAATTTGTTTTGTGCTGTATTATTGTTTAATTTTTTTATTATTATATGTTTACGTTGATACACTAAAATGATGATATGATTCATTAACTTAGATATTATGATTCATTAAAATTTATATTATGATTCATTAACTAATAAGTGATGAGTTAGGTAACAAACTTCGAAACCGATAAAAAATCATTATTGTTTTGTAGTGTATTATTATTACTGTATGGTGCAATTTAATTCTTCTATGGTGAATCATGTATTTTTCATACATACCAAATATTGTTTTGTATTACATTATTGTTTAAATTTTTTTATTTTTATATGTTTGCTATGATACACTAAAATGAAGATATGATTCATTAATTTTGATATTATGATTCATTAAAATTGATATTATGATTCATTAACTAACAAGTGATGAATTAGATAACAAACTTCGAAACTAATAATGGATCATTATTGTAATGCATTATTATTATTATTATTATTATTATTATTGTTTTGTGGTGTATTATTATTATTTATATGATGTATTTGAAGTCTTATATAGTGAATCATATTTTTTTTAACATACCGATTTCAAAACAGATAATGAATCATTATTGTTTTGTAGTGTATTATTATTGTTGTATGGTGTATTTTAAACTATATATGGTGAATCAAGTATGGTTGATATGTATAGATATATACATATAAAAAATATAAAATTTTAAAGTTGTCAAAATATATCCATGTCTGATCTTGTTTTGAAGAGTTTAAATTTAGATGAATAATGATATGTTTTTTTTTCATTTTGGACTTATATTTTAAAAGTTATAACCAATTAAAATTAATATAGCAAAAAGACAACTCAGTCAGCAAAACAACCCAGCCAGCAGCTGACTGGACTGTCAAAATGGATAGGCTGACAATGATGCACATCGTCTGATCACAGATCGCACCATCTTTTGCACGGTGTAAGCTCGAATTTGCGTTTCCTAGATACTCAAAAACACGATGGTCGTTTGAAGAAACTAGTACCGACTAGCTTCTTCAAAAAAATCGGTTTGATTTTTATATTAATCTAGTACCTAACATTAATGGATTTAATGGTTTGTTTGATGAAACGCTTCCGAATAGTTTTTTTTTTCGAAATCAATTTAAACAAATTACGCTTCCAAATAGTTTTTATACAATTTTTTTTTTCTGAATTACTCTAGCAACAGCAACTTATTTTAAGCGATTATCAATGAGTACAATTAATTGGAAAAAGTAGTGACGATTAACTATTATTTCACCAATCCATCAAATAATATATAGTACAAGTGTACGTTGATTGTAGTGGGCTACTCTCATATTTATGGTGATACAGATAGGAAAGTCTAACATTATTATCCTAACAGACCTCTTGAGATATAGCACGACCTTGACTTGGTTTTTAGATTAGTATTACTCATGGTTTACAACTCATAAACATAATTTGCAAATTGGTAAAGGTGGTAACAATATACTATTTTTTTATAATTAGGGCTTAAAGCCATTTTATTAAAAAGGTGTGTGGCAAATATCGGGCCTCATTAAAACCTCCCTAGGCAAAACCCAATGGGAAAAAGCCCAGTAAGGAAAAAGAGTACCCGCCAACTCAGAAAGACAACAAAGAGAACACTCCAAGAAGAGCCCAGTACAAGCACCACCACACTAAAGAAGCGTACCAAAGCACCCTCCCATATGCACCACAACAAAACCTCGCACGCCCCTTCGGATACAATAAACCTCTAGCACCTAATGGGCTAAAAAACCACTAGAGAACATAACCACCTCATCATCGAACAACCAATCACGACTGAACCCCCCTCTTAAGCTAATCTCCCAAAATTAAGCCCATAATCTAGGCCCCATGTTGTCACATCTGCTCATGGATTTGACTAATAATATTGGCTTTGGCATGGGTTGGATTCAGCACATGACAGCCTACCTGTCTCAATAGTTTGATGCATTCATCCGCTTCTGCATCCGGATTTATGATTTTACCTTGTTCATTTCTTGTTGGGACACTATTCCTTGTCTGAGTAGACAACCTCACCATTTCTACCGAGGGAGATCGCACGATGATTACCCATTAGCCGAATTAGAATAGTAGTCTTTTGATTGTCCCAACAAACATTGTCACCGTCAACTTCTTCCTTCCCCTTACTTCTTGATTTTCGTTGATCATATTCCATCTAATATTAATTCAAATGTATAATTAAGTATAAGATCATTTAAGTATTATTACAGGGTTTCCATGTTTAGTTTTATGTGTATACTGATGATCAAATAAA